>JACXGI010006443.1:0-16410 GCA_016801175.1 Esox masquinongy
CCCCATTAATAAGGGAAAAAATTCCACTAATTAACCCTGACAAGGCACACCTGTGAAGTGAAAACCATTTCAGGTGACTACCTCATGAAGCTCATTGAGAGAACACCAAGGGTTTGCAGCGCTATCAAAAAAGCAAAGGGTGGCTACTTTGAGGAATCTAAAATACAAGACGTTTTCAGTTATTTCACACTTTTTTGTTAAGTACATAATTCCATATGTGTTCATTCATAGTTTTGATGCCTTCAGTGAGTATCTACAATGTAAATAGTCATGAAAATAAAGAAAATGCATTGAATGAGAAGGTGTGTCCAAACTTTTGGCCTGTACTGTATATGTGTATATATATGTATATACACACACACACACACACACACACACACACACACACACACACACACACAATACTTTTGACTGACAGGGTTTTAGACCTATGAAATACTAAAACATGCTGCATCTGCATGCATTTGAATTGGAGTAGTACAAAATTTGCAAATGGTGAAATTATTTTGCACAATAGACCAGACATCATGTAATATGAAGTTCATCAGTCTTTTTTATTTACCAGAAGGCAAGAAAGGTAGCTAAAACTTTCTAGTAGACACTTCAGAAAAGATTATGATCTGTCATTTGCAACATCAATAAAAACGAAATATAATGTAATTAAAGAAAATAGTAAGGTAGATGACAATTGGGAATGGGGGTTGTAGTTTTTAGCTACATCACTAACAACCTAGCTGAAAATGTTAACATTTTCTCAGAATTTTCAGAAATCGTAATTAACAACAAACTAGTTAACATTTTTATGTCGGTAATAATCTCAAAACATTGATGACTTGATCAAATGATTACTCGGTACTAGAAGATTTATTTCAAATCTACTGAGAGGGCTGTTGGCTGTGCCGTTAATGGAGGGGTTCTACTAGGGCTGTTTTCAAAAAGAATGTGGAGGTACATTTGTGTCTTTTTGTCGAGAGCAAAACTTTTTTCTATTTCTTTTCAATCAAAACGAGGCTTCAAAGTTAAATAAAAATGTATTTGTAATCAAATATTTTGTATTAGAGCGCAAAAAAAAAATATTTAGGGAACAAAAAATGTATTTGAAAACAAAACACAAATTTAATTTCACTATCAACCACCCTTCATTTTGATTAGACTGCCTCCTTTGCTTCCGGTGCTTTGTTTTTTTTCAATGGAACACTAGATCTTTGTTTGCACTTTTGACCCCACAACTGTGGGCAAGCTTTTGTGGGAGATGTGGGTGATGCTTCGCCATTGGTCAGCCATTTTTTGAGTGTTCGGCTACAACCAATACTGTTCAGCCTTTCTTTCCAACACAAAGGAAGTCATAGTGGACACATACGAAGAAGAACTGTGTGATGATGGCATCTCAGGCAAGCAGCACTGGGCATTCTGCATCCAACTTCTACATATGTGGTAGTAAGCTCAAAGAATTCAGTGTCAGTTCATAACATTCCACTATATTACATACTGTACTGTACTATATGACATACTGTACTGTAGCATTTGGCAGGCAGTGTCTCAAACCTGCAACCATTGGCTCCCCAAACAGGCGCACTACCCACTGCTCCAAATAGGGATATCTCATTTGGAGGGCCAAGTAGTGGCCTTACCAAGGTCGCTACAACACATACCGTAGAATGATAAATCATGCAGTTACTATTTTCAAGCTAACCAAAAGCAGTTAGCTACGAATGCCTGTTCTTAGCTGAATTCATCGAACTTTCTGAGATCTGGGGAATTTGGAGGCCAAGTCTACACCTTGAACTCGTTGCTGTGTTCCTCAAACCATTCCTGAAACATTTTTGATTTGTGGCAGGGTGCATTAAAGAGGCCAGTGCTATCAGGGAATACTGTTGCCATGAAAGGGTGCACATGGTCTGTAACAACGCTTAGGTAGGTGGTACGTGTTTAGTAACATCCACATGAATGGCAGGACACACACGCACCCGGCCATCCACGTGATATAAAAGAAAACATGATTCATCCGACCCGGCCGCCTTCTTCCACTGCTCCGTGGTCCAGTTCTGATGCTCACGTGCCCATTGTAGGCGCTTTCGGCAGTGGACAGGGGTCAGCATGGGCACCCTGACTGGTCTGCGGCTACCCATTTCCAACAAACTGTGATGCACTGTGTGTTCTGACATCTTTCTATCAGTACCAGCATTACCTTTTTCAGCAATTTGAACTACAGTAGCTCGTCTGTTGGATTGGACCATACGGGCCAGCCTTCGCTCCCCACGTGCATCAATGAGCCTTGGTCGCCCATGACCCTGTCCCCGGTTCACAGCTTTTCCTTCCTTGGACCACTTTTGATAGGTACTGACTACTGCAGACCGGGAACACCCCACAAGGGCTGCAGTTTTGGAGATGCTCTGACCCAATCGTCTGGCCATCACAATTTGGCCCTTGTCAAAGTGGCTCAGATCCTTACGCTTGCCCATTTTTCCTGCTTCTAACACATCAAATTTGAGGACAGAATATTCCAGGATAACACACCAGTAGCCCGCTGGAGGTCATTTTGTAGGGCTCTGGCAGTGCTCCTCCTGTTCCTCCTTGCACAAAGGAGCAGATAGCGGTCCTGCTGCTGGGTTGATGCCCTTCCAGCTCTACTTGTGTAACGGCCTGTCTCCTGGTATCTCCTCCATGCTCTTGAGACTGTACTGGGAGACACAACAAACCTCCTTGCAAACGGAAGGTATGGATGGCCATCCTGGAAGAGTTGGACTACCTGTGCAACCTGAATGGGCTTCAGGTACCACCTCATGCTACCGGTAGTGACAAGTACACTAGCAAAACGCAAAACTAGAGAAGAATCAGTCAGGAAGGATAAGGAGAGTGCCAACACCTGCAAAACCATTCCCTTTTTCGGGGTTGTCATACTGTTGCCTCTTGCGCCTGTTGTCACTTCCATTTGCGCCAAAACAGGTGACATCTTGGACTTCCTTTTCCTAATGGAAACCTGGCAACAACCAGACAATTTTCTCTTTCTGAATCTAGCTACTCCCCCTGGTTATAGCTACATGTGCCACCCCCCGCCTCACGGCTGTAGTGGTAGCCTTGATGTTCTGCACAAACCCAATAGTAAAATAACCAAACTTCCCTCATTCCTCTCATTTGAATACGTCGCTTATAAATCATCCCGTTCCCTCACCACTATTCTACTCTACCGTCCTCTAAAACCAATGAATCATTTCTCTCTGAAGTAGTAGTACTACTCACCATTGCAGTATCACTTTCCGCCCACTTTCTGCTGCTCGGTGACATGAATATCCACGTCGACTCTCCAAACTCCAAACCCACCTCTGATTTCACTGCTGTCCTGGACTGCGTTAAAGGGATAGTTCGTCCAAAAATCATATTTGTGTAAAAGTCCACTTACCCCAAGCTGTTCCTAAAGGCACAGTCATTTTTTCTCCCACAACATGGTAATTTATGGAAATAAGCCATAGTTTACACAACTGTGTATTAAGATATGGCAACGAATGAAACCTTGAATCGAACGCGTGGATTGATTCAGTTGTGGACAAAACTGACTGGTAAACACAGGAAATACCAGTTTATTTGAAATGAGATTTCTATAGCGAAAATTAAAACTTTATTTCGAGCAATACTACATCGTCATGTTCTTTGTGGTAAACAACACCACTAGTCTTAGTTTTGAGTGTTTTAGAGTAGTTTTCCACTTGCAATGCAGCTTTGGTATAGTGGTACGCACCGTTTCCATTGATGAATTTGGATGATGCTAATAATGCTAATTATGGACTGGGACAGAGCTGAATAATGGATTGTTTTAAAAAATGACTCTATGTGCCTTCAGGAACAACTCAGGGCATGTGGACTTTTACCCAAATATGATTTTTGGACGAACTATCCCTTTAATATCACCCAACATGTTAATTTCCCCACACATATCAAGGGCCACATTCTTGACCTTGTCTGCTCTGTTGGCCTCAACATCACCCACATCACCCCTTCACTGTTCCCGCTGTCTGACCACAAGACCCTGAATTCTTTCACACCCGCAATATTGCCAAGTTAAAGGCCTCCCTCTCCCGTACCACCGCTGAAACCTTAATACATACATTAATCTCCTCCCGCTTAGACTACTGCAACTCTCTTCTGGCATCAACTCTTCTTCTCTCCGTAAGCTACAAATGGTCCAAAACTCAGCAGTCAGACTTCTCACCCACACCAAGTCCTGTCAGCACATCACCCCTATCCTCCAGGTACTCCACTGGCTTCCCATCCCTCAGCGCACCGATTATAAAATTCTTCTGCTCACCTATACAGCCCTCCATCAGCTTGCTCCACCCTACCTCTGTGATCTTATTCCCCAATACCAACCCTCCCGGTCACTCCGCTCTGCTACAGCTGGTCACATCATCCTGCGGTCCAAGCTACGGTGCTTTGGTGACAGGGCTTTCTCAAGGGCTGCTCCAAGGCTTTGGAACTCTCTTCCACAATCAGTCTGTGACTCTGAATCTGTTACCATCTTCATCCACCGCCTCAAGTCTCATCGGTTCAAACAAGCCTAGCCCTAGCCCTTGCCTTTTCCCTTCGTCCAGTGTCATGTCAGAGTCCCTTTCTCTACGTTTGTCTGTGTATTATCCAGTCGCTCTCCTCGGATGTTGTTTGTTTTGTACCTGATGTAAAGCGTCTTTGAGTCCCACAAAAGCGCTATGAATTTCAATGTATTTTTATTACACTGATTCACAATCGCTTATGCTTCCTAACTGGACAGATTGATATCCCTGAAGTTTGACTTGGTGTTATACTGTTATGATTACCTGTTCCCTTAACTTATTTTGAGCAGTGTATAAACAACATCTTACCATCCGCAGCATGTTTCTGGCAGGGGGCTGAACCAGACGTCTTAGGTCACTGTGCTGTTTAACAATTGCTTTCGAAACTACATCATGGCTGGTGTCGATATCTAGCAACAAACAGCAAGGAGCCAGCAGCACAAGGACTCCCACAACACAAATGAACACAGACATTGTTTGACCTGGGAAAAGAATGAGCAAATACACCCTAGAGTCAGTCAAAATGCTGTGGACATTTCCCAGTGCCTGTACATTTTCATGGTCAGTTCACATCCATGTCACTTACCTTCAACTTAAACATGCAAGTAATGAGGACCATCTTCTGTATTTATTGCACAATGTTAGGTTACAGGTGTGACAATCGCTCATAATCACTAGCCAATGGACATTTAATTGAGTGCGGATTAACGCTACTAATTGAAAGATGCTGATTGGCTGTGAAACAATGTAGAAAATGTATTAGCTAGATATACTACGTACAAATTGGATTGGCTGTGATGCGCTATGCAGAGTTTTAACATGTGTATTTTGGGAATTTCTATCTGCAACATTCTAGAACATTTTGAACTGGGAACTTTTTCCTCCTTCCGGTTTATAACCCTTGGAATGCTCTGTTTCTCATCCTCACATCCTCTCTCCTTGTCTCCCTTTTTTGTTCAAATTGCAGGAACATTAAAAATAATTTTTCCCCATTCAGAACTATTCCTCCCCACAGTTGTCTTGAAAGCACCGGTCAGAGATCAAATGTTTCCAAGTTCTCAGCTGTTCTGAACATATGAACTAAACATGTCTCACTGTCAACTGGCCCTCATCGCAACCTGACCGTTTGCTTCTGTTAAGGGCGCTTTGCTTTTATTAGAAAGTATTGTAACAAGTCCAAGTCCTACATCAATATTTGTTATTGGTTCATGCAGGATTTCAGCATCAGGCTAATTATGACAGGTTACCTGATGGGAGCAGTATCACATGCAAGACTTCAGGCAAATTCTATTGGTTGGGATGGATTTTAGGACAAATAACCTGTCCCAAATGTACAGTACACCATTGTAACAACTAGAGTATGTTCCTACCATGCAAGATAATGTCCTTGGTAACTAGCATTCTTTGGTCTTGAAGCTATATGTCCAGGGCTTGACATTGGCACCCGCCCACCCGCCAAATGCGGGTAGAATTCGGCTGTGGCGTGTAACGCAGTCACTCTTTCCAGCCACTTTGGCGGGTGGCATTCTATATATCTATACACAGGGTCTTTCCTGCCTTCAAAGCTCAAAGGCGACAGCCTTCCCAAAATTTCGCACCGCCTCTGTGTGTTGGCATGGTAAAACATGATTTTGCGCTCATATACAAAATACCAGCGAAACACTGCTCTAAAATGACGGTAGGAGGAAACTTTTTCCATATTGAGTGTTGCCAGGTGGGGTGTGTTTCCTGACAATAGGGCAATTTTTAATGGGCTTGGGCGGGTCGATTTTTTTCTGGAGTCTGTGGCAGAATACAGTTTACGGTTAATGAAATCTGGAAACCTTGCATGCAGGACCACACGGGTCCAGACATCGCAGAGATGAGTCAAGTCGAAAAAACAAGTGGATCCTAGTTTTCTTTTACACCTAAGCATGTCAAAATATTCAATTTAAACTTAAACTCAAACTACATCTAATCCGCATAACATTTTTTAAAACTTTTCAGGTGACTTCTAGTTAGCCTAGAATTACAGATTTGTTTTTAAAGAGAGATCGCGAGAAACGAAGATGACTGGTGAAAAGACCACGAGATTAGGGTGTGTCCTATCAACAAAAACATTAGGCTATTATGCAATATATAGAGTAAAAAATATATATAATATATTATTAACATATTTAAGTCACTAACAATATAAATATATGAACGTGAAGACGCTGGATCAGCGACAGCAGCATAGCCTAGTACAGCTGAAGGAAGTCGAGGGAGATTAAAGATGTGACGTCTAGGCAAGGATGGGGAAAAAATAACTTGACAAGGCTGTCATAAATACAGCTCTGTTTCGTTTTAAATAATATTGACTGCGATTAATTATAAAGCTGATGAGTGATTTCATATTTCTTTTTAAATAAGATGTTAATAGTTTTAGGTTATGTTAAGAATAAATATATTGCTTGCATATTTTGGTTGATATTAGGGAGGACATTGTAGCGTGCATTAGTTGCTCAAGTGGACATGGACAACAGGACAGATTTAACACTAGTTGTCTTTTTCAAGTGTGTAGCCACATTATATAAAGTATTTCACACAGGGGTGTCCGGTAGAGTGGGGTACCACCTTTGCCTAATTTTGAGCCAGGAAAACCCCTGTATGTGTGTGTGTGTGTGTGTGTGTGTGTGTGTGTGTGTGTGTGCGCGCGCGCGCGAGCGCGTGTATACACACAAACGCATTTTTTACAATTGTAATCTCATTGCAATGACAGTGACACTACGATTACGGTAGTGTCACTACCGTAATCGTAATCGTAGGAAAACCACTAGCCACAGTAGCTGGTGAGCAAAAAAGTTAATGTCAAGCGCTGTATATATTCACATCTTCTGATGCTCCTGCGCCCTCATCTGGTCAGTCGCTGCTCCGGCAGTCAACATCACCGGCCATCTAGACGCCACCACCCCCAGTAATCACACCTGGTCTGTTAATGGTTTTGTCCCCATCATCACACCTGATTCCCATTTTCCCATCAGTGTGTATATGTCTCCTCTTCCCCTATTCTGTGTTCGTCAATATTATATGTTTGCTTATGTGGACTTCACCAATTGTCTTTACGCATGTAAGTGTTGTTATTTCTCAGTGGAGGTTACCTCTTGTATCCTACTCATAAAGCGTTATTCCTACAGTACATGTCTGGAATAAGTCTTACTTTTGAACACAAGACCCTGCACCTGGTTTCTTCTGCACAACATTTCACCATAAGAAAATAAATGTACTTCTGACATTCAAGATAACATTTTTGGTTGTGGTTTAGAAAAGACTGTATAGTATATTAAAAGTTATGAGATGTCACACACGTGGTACTGTATATTGTCAGTTATGACGTTTTACTGCTCTAAGGAAAGTCAATGTCCTCGGCACATGGCATTCTCTTGTCTTGTTGTTGTAAGAAAAGACATGTAGTTTGATGCTTAAGACATTTACTTGAAAAAAAACCACTGGATTGGGGTTTTCATAACTACTATGAAAACAGACCAAGATGTCAATGGGAATTAGACATTGTGTAAACATAACAGACAACTTCAATAACATACAGCACATATTGGTAATGACGATTCATTAAGTTCGGTTGAGCCTCTCAGATGATCCATTCGCTGGTGAACTTGCAGGGCTAAGCTGAAGAGGGTAATAAAATGTACAGTGCATATGAATTTACATCCAGCATTGTAATATTAAAACTTTTCTGATTTGTATCTTTTGTTTTTAAACCAGAGGCACAACTTTCCTGACTCTATGTTGTAAACCATATTACCATAGCATTGGAAGGCAATAACAAATAGAGAATTGCTAATGGTCAAAAATAAATAAGTTACAGTTTACCTGTTCCTCCTGTAGAATGGCAAAGGCCATTTTGGCAGTTATTGGGACAATCAGCACAACGGCTTCCTGCTTTGTAGGGCTTTTCCCCTACATAGTTCCCACTTCAAGGACACACAAATATCCAATAATTTAATTGAACGGGTTGAGATCGAGTATGTTTTTTCATATATTCATTGTCTTTGAGCTTCCACTATTCATTTACATGGATATAGCTTTTATTAGTAGTTTTTGCCATATTGCCAAGCCAGCCAAGAAGAGCGAATGTGACCAACCGACAGACCGTTGTAAAATAGCATAGAGGTTAGTGACACAGACTGTCACAGAGGAAACCAGGTATTGACTCTCACCAGGAACAAGAAACCTTAGTTCAGGATAAGCTCACAAGCATCAGTAGCTACATACAATAAACTAAGCAAACAAACCAGAAGGAAGATAAAGCCGCATCGGCTGAACCACAAATGCGGTCCTGTTAACAGGCCTTTGATATGCAGAATTAAAGTCAACCATTATGGAATACCGTTTTGGTCCTTGTAGCTATCATAAATTAACATTTTAAGTAAAAAGTTCACGTGTTAAATAAGCAAACTGACCAAATGGCACTTGAATATGAACTGGCATGACAATTATTTACGTGTACATTCATTTTGTTATGTAGAGATTACACAATTATTCGTAATGCAAATGTCAGTGATTCATCAGTAAATATGATGCCAGGAAAGTTGTCAAGATGTCATCATTTCAATACTCATAATTTGTAACTCCATTTTCATTGGTCACGTTTGGACCCAGTCCATTCAAATAATGCACAGGCTAACTGCTATCGACGTTAGCTAGCGTTGGGGCAACAGGCAGAAGCGGAGCTGAAATGGGTGCGATGGGTGCGCGGCAGAGGGATCACCCAATCAGAGATCTAAAACATGCATGGCAGGGGGGCGCCCAGGAGCAGGGTTGAGAAACACTGACCTATGCGACCGTCTGTGGACGAGGCCCGCTTATGCCAGCACAGTCATTGCGGAAATATGTAAGCACCTTAAGTGAGTGGCTGATTATGCATTGTCACTTAGCGCAGTGGTTGGAAGACGGACTACTACGCAGTAAACTGGTATTGAATCTGGCAAGGAACAGTTTTTTGCTGAGGATAAGCTGTCTAGAAGCAGAAGTAGCTTGTTTGTCATACTATGTTATTGCAGTGATTTTATACTATGCTGTTAAGCTATTAAATTCGGTTCTGCATTATCAAGGTGTTGCAGGATGAAGTAGATGCCCATGTTGACTGCATCAACCATGATGTCCCCCGCTGAAGATATTTCATGACAATGTGGTAGATCATATTGGCATTGCAATATCATGCGAATGCTTGTCTGTTCTTGTTATGAAGTCATGGTAATTATCAAAAACATATGTCTACTGGCTACTATCGAGAAGCCCCTTCCCCGGCTCACCACAGTCACTTCTACAGTACTTGCGGGCCGGCTGACCTAGGCTTGCCTAGTTTTTTCCTAGCTAAATATATAGGGTGAAACAGAAAATGTTCTATGTTCTTTGCTGATCAAGGATTCAACCTATAAACGCGGAACGTTAGCACTAAGCTAGCACAAAGGGGACTTACGGGGGACAGTACTGGCATACGTAGATGAACTTCCACTTGCTGTTGGGGCAGTTGGCTACAGCACAGCCAATCTCGTTGGACGTGGCCCATACCACCTGAGGGGGCAGAGAAAGAAAGAGCAGAGAATCCTAGTGGTCAAGAGCATTGGGCCAGTACACAAAAGGTTGCTGGATCTAATTCTCGAGCAGACAAGGTGAAAAACCCTGCAGTTTTGCAACGGATCAAGACAATTAAACCTATTTGCTCCCAGGTTGTTGCAGTAAATAAGAATCTGTTCTTAGCATACTTCCCTGGTAAAGTAAAGAGGCAGAAAGGTAACTTATTGAAAGCAAGTGACAGATAGAAAGGCTGTTTTTTTATACCTACCTACATCTCTATCTTAGTTACACCCAACATTTGATAACAGTGATGAATTCAACTGACCTGAGTATAATGACCAACCACTTTTCCATTAATGGATCCATTGGAATCATAATTGTAATTCTTGACCTCACTGTACCAGGATTGGATGGCCTCAGTCCAGGGCCTCTCATTGGTGGACATGAACAAATTCTCTCCACATCCAGAGGCTGTGAACACAACACCATTCATTTCTTCGTAAACAATATTACACAGCACATTTTCCAGCAGGGCTAGACATCCCTGGAGGCTGTGGTAGAGTTGTTTAACAAGGCTATGCACTGAGCTACTTAATAAAACAAAAAAAAAACCCATAGAAAGTACTGTTTTCTTATAACTTGTGAACAGTAAACATTGTCTAATCCACGCTATGCTACATGTACAGGAGGTAGGAAAGTTAGTTAGCATACTGCGGATTCTTCTTTGGTCAGCGGGGCTGTGACTTGGGATGCATCGATTGGCCCATTTCTGGGCATTGGTAGCTGCCTCCTTGTTCCAGTTCTGTGGAACAAGGAGAACCATATAGGTTAGGTTTTAATCAGCTGACAGTTCTAAACTGCAGCAATTAGCATGTTGTCAGATCTAAGGTAGATGAAGGGCAATCAAATGTTTCAGGCTGTGTCATTCTTACCATCTGCAACATGTCTCTGGCTGGGGGCTGAACCGCACGTCTCAGGCCATTATGCTGGTCAACAATCTCCTTCTGGACGGCACGGTTCTGGGTGTTGGTATCTGCTAATGAACAGTAAGGTTGCAGCAAGGCAAGGAGTCCCACAACAGAAATAAAGAAAGTCATCATGGCCATCCTATAAATGAGAAAGAGAATGGTTAAACACGGGAGAATACTGATCACAGATCAATATGTTAATTGTTAATGTTGCCATTAGTTCAAGTAATTGGAATTTACCTTCACGCCCTGAATGAGAGCGATTGATGAGTTGTATTTGGTAGTGAGTTATCAGTATTTATAGGACTAGTCACATGTCCATGGGTTTCTTAACTGTTATTGCACACTCTTAAAAAAAAAAGTTGGGTGTTAGCACACACCAACAAGAAAAGCTTAGAGGTGGGTCTGGAGAAATTCATGGAGGAACTGATGCAAGGAAAGCTTCAGCCACATTGGTAGACATGTACAGGTTCTCACGACATCCAGAGGCTGTGAACACAACACCATTCTCTTTGTAAAGATTTTTACAGCAGGGCTAGAAAATCCCGTGGCTGTTGTGGAATTGTTTTAACCAGGCACTGCACAGAGCTATGGAGTTAAATTAGAAAATCAGTGACTGCTTAAATTCAACAGTCTCAGTTTAACTGACCTGTTTCCTACGTTGTATTTAAATGAGGAAGCATACTGCTGATCGTTCCCTGCTTCTAAGTGATTTTCCTCACAGTGTATCGTTTGACCCATTTCTTTTCACTGCCTCCTTGTCCCAGTTCTGTAGAGAAAATAACTATTTAGAAAACTCAGGTCACAGTTGCAATCAATGTTGCCAAACCTGAAATTCAATGATCCGTGTCATTTAATTAAGGAGAGATAGTTTGATGTCTGGAATGGGAAACTAGTTGTTTTTCTACAGAATAACTAGAACCTGATCAGGTGTTTCCATATTAACTCCAGATTGTGGAGGTATTACCAGTTCAGCCTTCATACCATCTGTAACATGTTGCTGGAAGGTGGCTAAACCCCCACGTCTCAGTTCACTGTTCTTGTCGACAATCTCCTTCTGGACTTCAATGTTGCTGATGACAATATCAGCCAATGAACAGTAAGGCTGCGGCAAGGAAACAAGTCCCACAACACAAATAGTCTTTGTAGACCCTAGAAATGGGAAAGTAAAGTTACACCTGGAAGAATACTGACACATACACAGATTCATTAGAAATATTGTGGCACTGACATCCCAAGTTCTATACATTACCACCATATAAACACAAAAGTCAATACCTTCAGATGATGAACAAGTGCAAGGTTTGAGGAGTATCAGTCAGTCCAATGTATACACCGTGTCTATATTTAATGTATACACCGTGTTTATATTTAATGTATACACCGTGTGTATATTTTCTGTATACACCATTTCTATATTTAATGTATACACCGTGTCTATATTTAATGTATACACCGTCTCTATATTTACTGTATACACCGTGTCTATATTTATATCACTAGTTAGAGCCCATGCAGGTGTGATTAATACCTTTAATTCCTCAGTCTGGGAGCCCATGTGCTGTGCAACTGAGGGCTTCTGTTTTAAAATAGTCAGTTACCTCTTTGGCTTTTTCCTGTTGACCTATTTGGGGTCTGTAGAAAACTGGACGAGACTTTCAACTTTTGTTAGATCTCTTCTTAACAGGCTGGTTCCAACCAGTTCAATATAAATGGTGGGAATCATCTATTGCCATGTCCATGCCAATAATGGACCTCTATACTTCTCTATGGGCCAGAGACCATTCAGCATGTTGCCCAGAGCTTTGAAATAACAGTTGCGAAAAACTATTGGTTAGAGTCCGGGTGGTTAGAGTCCGCGGCAGGCAGGTGTTTAGAAAGTCTGCCACAGACCTGTGGTTAGCGAGTCCACCTTACCCATTTGAAACATTTATTGGAGGATTTTTATTTTTGTTGCTTGTTACTGCTTCAGGTAATGCAAGTCCTTGTGCTATCAGGGGAATAACCTCTGTGTAAATGTAACAATCTGCTGCTGTATTATTTTGCGCTATCTGTGATCATTTAGTTGTCCGTTTTGTGCAATTTCTTAATCATTGTACCTAAACTCCTGTACTCCCTCTTCACTCACGACTGCGTTCCTGTACACCGTTCCAACACCATCGTCAAGTTCGCAGACGACACCACGATGGTAGGCCTGATCAGTGACAATCACGACTCAGCCTACACAGAGGAGGTCAAGTGCCTGGCGGCCTGGTGCACTGACAACAACCTGGCCCTCAACGCAAAGAAAACCAAGGAGCTCATTGTGGATTACAGGACATCCAAAGGCTGCAGTCATCAATGGCACTGAGGTGGAGCGTGTCCAGCTTCAAATTCCTGGGTGTCCACATCTCCGAGGACCTCTCCTGGACCCTCAACACCTCAGCCCTGGTCAAAAAGGCACAGCAGCGCCTGTACTTTTTGAGGAGGCTGAAGAAGGCCTGCCTGTCCTCCAAGATCCTTGTGAACTTTTACCGTTGCACAATCGAGAGCATTCTGACAAACTGCGCAACATTGTGGTTTAGCGGTTGCTCCCTAGCCGACCAGAAGGCCCTGCAACGGATGGTGAAAACCGCCCAGCACATCACTGGTGCCCAGGTTCCATCTATCGTAGACCTCCAGCACAAGCGGTGTCTACACATGGGCGCGGGGCATCATCAGGGACCCTTCAATCTGTTTGCCCTCCTACCATCAGGCAGGCGGTACAGGTCTCTTCGAACCCGCACCAGCAGGTTCAGGAACTTTCCCTCTACTGTAACCCTGCTGAACTCTATGACCCATCACTTACCATACACCCCCCACCTCTCAGGGACCTTGTTGCACTACTCCCTGTGTACTACTCTGACACTGCCTTGCAAAGTCTGATAATGGAAGTTTTCCGTTGTGGCAGGTACGTGTCCACCTCGGGTGCTCACTGCCCTCCCTGCATTTCAGTTGCACATGCACCTTGCACATTCAACTTGCCTCTTTGAACATTTAGAAGTGCCATCCTCCATTTTTACAGTTGTTACACACACGTCTACTTCAGGGACCTCATTGCTGCTATCTCTGCATCCCGGTTGCACATGCTATCTTACTCCTTCAATTTGCCTCGATTGCACATCTAGAATGCCTTTTAGATTGCCATTTGTGCCACACAACTATTTATCCCACTTGTAACGTACACTTTACTTGATACTTGTACATTTTCTGCCCTCTATTAGCCTTAATTACATATTTAGTATTGCCGTTTGTACTGCATTTGCCTTGATTGCACATCCACACATTCCACTTGTAATATACATATACTTAATGCTTGTAAATTTTCTGCCCTCTTCTATTTGCACTCCCGGTTAGACGCTAACTGCATTTCATTGTACGGTGTTTGTACTTGTTCAATGACAATAAAGTTTAATATAATCTAATCTGAACTGTATGTGTAAACATGTATATGCAGAGCCCAGATGTAAGAGACCTTGATCTCAGTCTGTTCATTATTCTAACTTTATTTCATAAAGGATGTTCTATCATAGGGACAAGACCCAGTGGCACGGGGGGCCATTGGGGGGCAGTGCCCACCCCACAGAACTTCTTTGCCCCCCTAAATAAAAAACATGGTTGAATGAATATTTGCATTGATTTTTAACACGGATGTACACCGATCAGCCATAACATGATGACCACTGACAGGTGAAGTGAATAACACTGATAATCTCGTTATCATGGCACCTGTCAGTGGGTGGGATATATTTGGCAGCAAGTGAACATTCTGTCCTCAAAGTTGATGTCCTAGAAGCAGGAGAAATGGGGAAGCGTAAGAATCTGAGCGACTTCGACAAGGGCCAAATTGTGATGGCTAGACGACTGGGTCAGAGCGTCTCCAAAACTGCAGTCCTTGTGGGGTGTTCCTGGTCTGCAGTGGTCAGTACCTATCAGAAGTGGTCCAAGAAAGGAAAAGCGGTGAACCGGCGACAGGGTCATGGGCGGCCAAGGCTCATCGATGCACGTGGGGAGCGAAGGCTGGCCCGTGTGGTCCGATCCAACAGATGAGCTACTGTAGCTCAAATTGCTGAAAAAGTTAATGCTGGTACTGATAGAAAGGTGTCAGAACACAGTGCATCGCCGTTTGTTGCGTATGGGGCTGCGTAGCCGCAGACCAGTCAGGGTGCCCATGCTGACGCCTGGCCACTGCCAAAAGTGCCTTCAATGGGCATGTGAGCATCAGAACTGGACCACAGAGGAATGGAAGGTGGCCTGGTGACTATCTACAAAAACATAGCTGTATCAAATCTTCTTTAGAATGATCTTTGAAGAACAAGAGTGTTATAAACATCTTACCATCTGCAGCATGTTTCTGGCAGGGGGCTGAACCAGACGTCTTAGGTGATTGTGCTTTTTAACGATCTCTATCACAACTATATCATGGCTGGTGTCGATATTTACCAACAAACAGCAAGGAGCCAGCAGCACAAGGACTCCCACAACACAAATGAACACATGCATTGTTTGACCTGGGAAAAGAATGAGAAATACACCCTAGAGTCAGTCAATATGCTGTGGACATTTCCCAGTGCCTGTACATTTTCATGGCCAGTTCACATCCATGTCACTCACCTTCACCTTAAACATGCAAGTAATGAGAACCATCTTCTGTATTTATAGCAATAATAGGTCAGAGGTGTATCACTCAATCACTAGCCAATGGGCTTTTAATTGAGTGTGGGTTAACTCAAATTGAAAAATGTGATTGGCTGTGAAATACTATGCTGAAAATTGATTAGATGGATATACTATGTACAGATTTGATTGGCTGCAATATTCTACATATTTTTCAATGAGAACCCGCATTGGGTGTATTCATGGAATTTCTATCTGTACGTTCGAGAACGTTTTGCAACCCCCTCCCCCCGAAGCTTTTACCCTTCTAAATTTCATACATCCTCTCCTCGTTCCTAGTCTCCTTTTCAAAACCCCTCAGCTTGTCTTCGGTCATTGTTTCCTTCTCAAAACAGATTGGATGAGAAAGCCAGAGGTCCCACTGCTCTGACGTTCAACAAATTTTGCAAAGGATGGGAGGGAAATGGACATGGTGTATAACACAGAAAAGAACATTGGATGAGAAAACACGAGTGCCCTCCCATCTGACCTTGGCCTCAAATTGATTTTGAAAGGCTGTTTCCTATCGGAAACATCCTGGAAGGTGTAATTTGGATGAAACGTCACCTTGTTTGTTCCCTTTAAAAAAAAAAATACAGAATTATAACTTTGAAGAATTAGTGTAAACAAGCTATAGTATATGCACTCTTCATACCTTAGTGTGTGGA
>JACXGI010006443.1:16510-42041 GCA_016801175.1 Esox masquinongy
CCCCCCCCCCCCCCCCCCCCCCAAGGAATATGTCATTATGCCCCTTTAAACAGAATCACTCTCCCACTGAAGCCATGGAGTTACATTAAGTTGAACATCAAATGATTTTACTGACATGGGGAGCACTAATCAGGGCCCCTTTTTGCTTAAACACCAATTTAAAACCAATGGCCAAAAATCCCAGAATGGGTCTCAACTAGGAACTGCTTCCTGGTAAAGTTACTGCATTACCAACTCAGTATCCTTAAAGGGATAGTTAGTCTAAAAATCATATTTATATAAAAAAATTCACTAACCAAACATTAGTCCAGAATGGACATCCAACCATGCATTATTCTGCTCTGTCCCCAGCTGTAATTAGCGTTCTTAGCTTCATCCAAATTCATGAATGGAAACTAATCATCCCACTACAGCAAAGCTGCATTGCAAGCAGAAAACTACTCCAAAGCACTGACCTTGTGTGAAAAACAAAACTTGTGATCTGATTAAGTCAACATTTATTTCAGAAGTTATCCACAGGACTCAGGTTTAATACCTCAAGCCAGTGACCAAGCACAATAGTTCAACAAAGATGTCAACGGGAAGTGTTGTGTAGTTTCAAGAGGATGGACAGCCTTAATATACAGCTACAGCATATTGAAGTGCAATGACCATGATTCAGTTGACAGGGGATTATCTCATGGTCTCGGGATCTGGTTGTTGCAGGGCTAAGCTGTAGATTAAATGAAGACATTGCAGTCAATTGTTACTGGGAATAGTCTAGAAAAATACAACTCACTACTATCAGTTGCACTGGATTAGAACATCTACAAAATTACTAAAATGAATTTGTTTAAATCAAGAACATCACATTGAACAAGGTGTCCATTGCATATAAGATGGAACTGTATGCAAAAAGTCCATGGTGAAGTTACTACATACCTTAACTTGTAGATCAACACAGTCCTGTGAAGAATCACTTTGCCTGATAAGGCTTACTTCCAAAGAGGTTCCCACTTCAAAAGGAATACAAACATGAGTTGCAGTGGGACGCTTCAGGAGAACATTACCATCTACCTCAGAACCAGTGAATCAACAAAAAGCACCGCCTTGTACTAGTTCTTGCCAAAGGAAACAGAAGACCGTAATAGTACGGAGGCCTTACCGGGGACAGTAGTGACAAACGTAGTAATATTTGAACTTGCTGTTGGGGCAGTGGGCGGCACCACAGCCGATCTGATTGGAGTTGGCCCATACCAACTGAAATACAGAGAGATGGGAGACGTGACATTCTGTTGAACATTTAAACCCAAAAATACCAGTTAGCTGGACTTACTCTGATGTAGTGACCAACATAGCGGCCGATGTGTTTTGGTCTGTTGAATTTATAGCTGTACTCTCCACCCTCATTGTACCACGTTTGGATGGTTTCACTCCAGGACAGCGCTTTTGATGACACGTAAAGGTTCTCTCCACATTCAGAAGCTGTAAGCACAGTACAATTCTCTACCGTAAAGGTACTGCATAGAGAAACTTTTAGAGCAGTGGTAGGAGCACTAGAAGACATTGGTCTTCACGGACTGGGCAACTCAGTGTTTTAGCAAAGTAAAACAATTAAAGTTTAATTCCATAATTTGTCATGTTGTTGGCCATTTTCTAGAGAAGTCTTGTAACAAAGACAAACACTAGAACCTAACAGTTGCAGTTAAACACTTAAGGCTGTAGACTCCATTATCTACGGAACACAAGGAAGGTGGGTGGTTTTGGTGCATGATGCCCACAATCTTTATTAATATAAAAGGTACGCCAAGTACCATTGCTGTTGCATTTCTCGAATCCCATTACTGCCAAAAAGCTTACCAGTGTTAAGACAACGAACCGACTAACAATGCCTACTATAAACTAAATGCATTGGGCAATATCTTTTCTAAAGTTATGCATAATGCAGTGAAAGTGACTCACACCAAGTTGTAATATTTGAGAACACCAAAAAACATGAAATCCATATCAAATTCATAGGTATCAAAATTATCACTATACAGAGTAGTTGAAATTGCTCAGTATGGTACATACAAGTCCCATGTTTCTACAGTCCACGTTGTGAACAAGGAGTCGTCTGCATCATCATAACAGGGGACTAGAGATCAGGACAGAAGGACAGGCATTACAAACAGGAATATAAAGGGATCATACTCCCAACAGTTCTTTGTTTTCTAGGGCTGTGGTCCTTGGTGCATCGGTTGGCCCATTTCTGGGCATTGGCTGCTGCGTCCCGGTTCCAGTTCTGGGGGGGAGAACGTTTAAGGTTTGAAAATATCAGTTCCAGTCTGCATCATTTAGTGTATTATTTATAGTAAGTAGTGTTCAACCATCAATGGAAGTTCTACTCAACAGCAAAAAAAATTATATTTTCAAAAATAGAGTAGGCACAAAAGCATAGCTGTATCAAATCTTCATTAGAATGATCTTGAAGAACAAGTTTCATAAAACATCTTACCATCTGCAGCATGTTTCTGGCAGGGGGCTGAACCAGACGTCTTAGGTCATTGTGCTTTTTAACGATCTCTATCACAACTATATCATGGCTGGTGTCGATATCTACCAACAAACAGCAAGGAGCCAGCAGCACAAGGACTCCCAAAACACAAATGAACACAGACATTGTTTGACCTGGGAAAAGAATGAGCAAATACACCCTAGAGTCAGTCAAAATGCTGTGGACATTTCCCAGTGCCAGTACATTTTCATTGTCAGTTCACATCCATGTCACTTACCTTCACATTAAACATGCAAGTAATGAGAACCATCTTCTGTATTTATAGCACAATGTTAGGTTACAGGTGTGACAATCGCTCATAATCACTAGCCAATGGACATTTAATTGAGTGCGGATTAACTCTACTAATTGAAAGATGGTGATTGGCTGTGAGATACAGTGTAGAAAATGTATTAGCTAGATATACTATATACAAATCGGATTGGCTGTGATGTACTACACAGAATTTTAACATCTGTATTTTGGGAATTTCTATCTGCAACATTCTAGAATATTTTAAGTGATAATTGGTGAGAGGCGTAACAAACACTCATAATCACTAGCCAATGGGCTTTTAATTGAGTGTGGGTTAACTCTACTAATTGAAAGATGTGATTGGCTGTAAAATAAAATGTTGAACATTGATTGGCTGTGATATACTATGTACAAATTGAATAGGCTGCAAAGCACAGTGTAGATTAGTAAAATCTGCCGTATTTGTAGAATTTCTATCTGCTACGTTATAGAATGTTTTGAAACTTGGAGCTTTTTCCTTCTGGTTTATATACCTTGGAATGCTCTACATTTCATATCCTCAGATCCTCTCCTCCAAAACCCATTGGATGAGAAAGTCAGAGGTCCCGCCCACCTGATTTTCTCCATTTCATTTTGAGAATGATGTGAGGAAAGAGTCCATGAGGTGCATGGCATTGAAAAAAGAACACTGGATGAGAACCCATGGACCCTCCCATCTGACCTGATTCTGAGGAACAGGGAGTACAACAGAAAGGCTGAAAGTTAACCCTGCCAAAGTGTTAGAAATAACTATGTTGTTTTGGATTTACGGGTAAATTATTAAACATGTTCACAACAACAAGTGTTTCCAATTAGAAACATACAAGTGCAATTTTATGTTGGGCAAATTTGTGTTTTGGGGATTAAATTTGACTGTTGTCTTGTTTATTATTGCCTTCCATGTTGTCAATTTTGAAAAAAAAATATATAGTGTAAATATAAACTTAAAAAAAATCTGATTTTAAAGTTATTTGTTTTTAGCCTCCAGCAGATACCAAGTCATTCATTTTTTACAGTCTGTGGTTTAAGAGGATCAGCACAGCTGGAGCGGCCGGAGGGCTTTGTCTACAGGGGAAGATTTGATGGACGACAGACAGTTACAGTGTTGTTTGGACGCCTGGGAACTCTAATAACAACAAGATCACGTTGCGAGTCTTCAGGTCGGAATTCAAGGATGTCGCTCAGTTTCCGACTTGGAATTTCAAGTTGCATGAACATTAAAACAAATTCCAATTCAGAACCTTTCCCCCCACAGGTCTTGAAAGCACTGGTCAGATCAGATCAAAGTTCCCAGTAGTTCTGAACACAAAAAGAACTCTCCAGAAACAAACCAAAACCCGACTGATCGCTTTGTTAAAGGCACTTTGCTTTGATTAGAAAGCGTTGGAACAAGTGGTCTTGATTATTATTTATCATTTTGGTTTATGCAGGATTTCCCCCTGAAGACTGTGTCCTTCAGCATCAGTCTAAAATAAATTTGGAGATCAGCCGTGATTGAGCACACATTATCTGTAAAACACTTACTGTATATTAGCATTTCAACTTCAATTTTGTTTTCTTTTACGTGCGTGCACACCTACACCCCCTCCCAAACCCTCCTCATGCAGACACACCTGCAATCAAACCGAAAATATGGATCGACCAGAGCGCCGCGACCCACAGTAGGTACCGGACCACACAACCTGGGACAAAGATATTGGCAAATTCTATTGGTTATTGAAGGTTTGAGGACGGATAAGCCCTCCCAAATTTGGACTGTTGCTACACAACTACGGTATGTCCCTACCATGCAATACAATGGTCTCAAAACTTTAAGAAATGTACTTTTGACGTTCAAGAAAACATTTGTGGTCATGGTTTATAAAACACTGTATAGTATATTAAAAGTGATGTGATGTCACACCCATGGCATACGGTCTCACATCACATTTTAGTACTGTCGTGAGTAAGAACTACGAGAATTTCTACCACAGCACCCCAATGAATGCCAGTGTCCTCGGTACATATCATTCTCTTGTCCTGATGTTGTAAGAAAAGAAATAAACTTGCAGTTTGATGTTCAAGATAAACATTTATTTGCAAATGACATCAGTCCCGCCACCCAACTGGTTTGAAAACAGACAAAGATGTCAACAGGAATTTGATGTTGTGTAGACAGAAGAAACAGCTTTAATTACATACAGTATACAGTACACTGGTCATGATGATTCATTAAGTTCTCAGATGATCCATTCGCTGGTGAACTAACAGGGCTAAGCTGTAGAGGGGTAATGAAATGTACAGTGCATATGAATTTATATCCAGCACTGTAATATTAAAACTTTTCTGATTTGTATCCTGTGTATTTAAACCAGAGGCACAACTTTCCTGACTCTGTGCTGTACACCATATTTTCATAGCATTAACAAATTGAGAATTGATAATGATAAAAAATAATCAGTTACTTTTCTAACAGTTACGGTTTACCTGTTCCTTAGGTAGAACTCTGGCAAAGGCCATTTTGACAGTTGTTGGGGCAATCAGCACAAGGGCTTCCTGTGTTGTAGGGCTTTCTCCCTACATAGTTCCCACTTCAAGGACAAACACAATCACATGCAAATATCCATGCATTTCATTGGACGGGTTCAGATGGAGTATGTTTTTTCATTTACTCAATGAATTTGAGCTTCCACTGTTCATTTTTATGTGCATGTCTTGGATTTGTCTTTTTTTACTTTGCCAAATGCATTAAGCAAAATGGAAAATGTTGTAAGTATTCAGATGTTTTGCTAAACAAGGATTCAACCTATAAACGCGGAATGTTAGCACTAAGCTACCACAAAGGGGACTTACGTGGGACAATACTGGCATACATAGTAGAAATTCCACATGCTGTTGGGGCAGTTGGCTACAGCACAGCCAATCTCCTTGGACGTGGCCCATACCACCTGAGAGGGCAGAGAAAGAAAGACTGGTCAAGAGCATTGGGCCAGTACACATGACCTAGTGGTCAAGAGCATTGGGCCAGTACACATGAGGTTGCTGGATCTAATCCCCGAGCCGACAAGGTGAAAACCCTGCAGTTCTGTACCTGAGCAAGATATTAACCCTAATTGTGCCCAAGTCGTGGCGGTAAATAAGAATATTTTCTTAGCGTACTTACCTGATAAAATAATGGTAAAAAAATAAAGAAGCAGATGGGTAATGTAATAAGAGCAATTAACAGATCGGCAGATCGACAGAACGGCAGTGTTTTATTTATATACAGTTAAGCCCAAAAGTATTCATACCCATGCCAAATTTTGAGCTATAGGGAATTTTTATTTGACCAATAGATTTCTTCTGGCTGGAAATGACATATATAAGTGAGAAAATATGGTAAGACATTGTGCTGGAGATACAAATGAATAACGTAACTATTTCATTTTTTTCACATTTTTATGAAAAATGCCATGTCCAACATTATTCATACCCCTTGAAATTGTTGCAAATTTTTGAGAAAATGCAAGTTTCTATACCATTTACAATGGTCTTGTAATTTCCATCATCAGAGAGCATTCTAATCACCTATAAATTGAGAACAGCTGAACAGCAGTAGTTCTCTAGTCAGTTACTAGTCATCTGCAAGTCATGGCTAAAAACTGAAATAGTTACGTTATTCATTTGTGTCTCCAGCGCAATGTCTTACCGTGTTTTGTCTCTTGTTTATGTCATTTCCAGCCAGAAGAAACCTATTGGTCAAATGAAAATTCACTATTGCTCAGAATTTGGCATGGGTATGAATACTTTTTGGCTTAACTGTATATCAGTAATACCTAACTTATGATAGTGTGATAAATTCAACTGACCTGAGTGTAGTGACCGACCACTTTTCCATTAAAGGATCCATTGGAATCATAGTTATAATTGTTGACCTCACTGTACCAGGATTGGATGGCCTCAGTCCAGGACCTCTCATTGGTGGACATGAACAAGTTCTCTCCACATCCAGAGGCTGTGAACACAACACCATTCTTTTCTTCGTAAACATTTTTACACAATACATTTTACAGCAGGGCTAGACATCCCTGGAGGCTGTGGTAGAGTTGTTTAACTAGGCCATGCATGGAGCTACTTAGTAAAATGAAAAAAATCAGTGACTGTTTAAATTCTGTGAGAGGCTGATCACACACAGAAACACAAAGACATGAGAGAGAACTGTTTTCTTATAACTTTTGAACATTTAACATATTCTTTAGTCCAGTGGTTCCCAACCTTTTACAGTAACTGTACCACCGACAGAATTTTGCTCTGCTTGGAGCATCCCTAAAGTACCCCTCATGTAAATTTCACTAGTAAGCCTACGGTGTCATGAGTGTTTTCAAGTACCCCCTGTGCAGAGGCCAAGTACCCCCAGGGGTCCTATTACCCCTGGTTGGGAACCACTGATTTAGTTCACGCTATGCTACATGTACAGGAGGTAGGAAAGTTAAAGTTAGCATACTGCTGGTTCTTCTCTGGTCGGCAGGGCTATGGCTCATGGTGCATTGACTTGCCCATTTCTGGGCATTGGCAGCTGCCTCCTTGTTCCAGCTCTGTGGGGAGAACCATATAGGTTAGATTTTAATCAGCTCACAGTTTCTTAACTGCAGCAATCAGCATGTTGTCAGATCTAAGGTAGATGAAATACAATCAATTGTTTCAGGCTGTATCATTCTTACCATCTGCAACATGTCTCTGGCTGGGGGCTGAACCGCACGTCTCAGGCCATTATGCTGGTTAACAATCTCCTTCTGGACGGCAGGGTTCTGGGTGTTGGTATCTGCTAATGAACAGTAAGGTTGCAGCAAGGCAAGGAGTCCCACAACAGAAATGAAGAGAGTCATCATGGCCATCCTATAAAAGAGAAAGAGAATGTTTAAACACGGGAGACTATTAATAACAGATTAATTCAAAACTACTATTGTGCTAACATATTCCCATTTGCTAACTTTGCCATTAGTTGAAGTAATTCGAATTTACCTTCACTTCCTGAATGACAGCGAGTGATGAGTTGTATTAGGTAGTCAGTTATCAGTATTTATAGCACTAGTCATAAACCCATGGCTTACCTAACTGTCACTGCACACCCTTATCAAAGGCTCTAAGTTGGGTGTTTTCATGCACTAAAATGAAAAGCTTAGAGACAGTCTGGAGAAATTCATAGAGAAACTGATGCAACGAAAGCTTTGGCCAAAACTAAAGTACCTAGATATTAGTCAATCTTTAGTTGTGACAGGTACCATGGCCTAACAGAAAAATGAATTACATCGAAACTCGTTCGGGCTTGGCAAAAACATGTTTTTGTCAACAAAGGCATGTGTATATCTTTATGGACCCTACTTACCATCTGGAGGTTGCATTTACTTAGCATCTGGGGATGGCATTTACTTAGCATCTGGGGATTGCATTTACTTACCATCTGGGGGTTGCATTTACATACCATCTGGGGGTTGCACCACTATCAGCAAAGTTGTTAAAAATATTTTTTCTATTTTTATTACCTTATCTGCACTTAGTGTTTTTCCATGACATGGATTCATGTAATTATTCATTAGTATACTTTATTTATATACATTTTTGTCCTAACAACAATGTATGGAACCTTTTGCAACTAAAGTTTAGCTAATATCTAGCAACATTAGTTGTGGTTGTCAATGCAAGGACAGACCACCTATGCCATCAGTGATTCACTTTAAACATGTTTTGAGGCAAACATTTTTTTTTTACAATTTTTTATTTACATTTAACAATGGAGTAAGAAAGCTTATATTTTGGGTTGTGATTGATTACAAAAGGGTTAGGATTAAACTCTTGAAGCATTTACACTGTAAGTAGTAATCTTCAATAATCAATTGCTTTATCATTTTAAACAAAAATGCAGCAACAGAGCATTAGTGCCTTAACTGATTGCTAAGGCAAGAATGCTTGTCGTAATAGTAACTCTGACAATAAGGCCATTTGTATACTCACTAGAATCAGGTAATGTCATGGATCAATTTTGTTGTGTCTGTAATTAGCATTAGCGTTATTCGTGGAAATCTTTAGGATCACCTAACATGTTAGCTGTTCCTGTTTTCAATAAATTGTAGATAGCATTGGCTTGCAAATAAACCCCTAAATACTATAATTTATGAACCGCAGCTTATACATGGATTTAAAAAAAACGTTCAATAAATGGGTGCGGCTAATACACGAGTTAACATTTTTACAACCGTCTCCAGCGGTGACCTTTTTCCCAGATGACTGCTTGACGACGTAGAGGTCTCAGAAACTCATGTAGAAAATATGATACAATTGGCGTTACAGGGTTTTCAAAAACATATATTATTCTTCAACAAGTTAATTTTGGTAGCGCCCTATGACAGAATTTGAATATTCATGTACAATGTATGCACAAGTCATAATTCACTGGGCAAATGGAGTCTATATTTAGGTGCAGTTAATACTCGGGCTCTTACACACACAAAGTTATAAAATTTATGGTGCAGTTTATACACGATGCGGGTTATAAACGGGGAATTACGGTAGATGAAAAGGGTTTCTAGAAGAAAACGGTAGCTAACTATGAGGAAGTAGGTAGGGTTTAATTGCCCTGAATTTATTCAAGATGGTATTGACTTGATGTACATGAAGTGAACATAAAAAGGCATTGCTTAGATTAATTTGGGAGTGCTATGTTATTTGTGTGGTATAATCCCTTGTCTTTAGTGTGGATTTAATTGCTGTGTTATTTGTGGTATCTCTTCTTTTTATTTGTTAACTAATACTCTGCTGTGTTGACTTTTGTGGCGTTGCATCACCGGTGTTCCACATAATCTTCCTATTAGCAATTCATTATCTACCTTTACAAGGGAAAAGGAGGAGTATGTATGTTCTCTTGGCAGAGGTTTGTCTGTCCAGTTGCACAAACATATCCCCGGCCAGAAGTTATTATCAACCGGTTGACACAACGAGCCCATGTACAGTACACACACATTTTGTTCTGTTTGACCTTTCATTTTAAAACACTGACACACAAAATCAATTACTGTATGGTGACATTGTTTTATTTTGGGAAATATCTGTAACAAAATTGAAAAACTGAAAGATGTTGCTTGCGTAAATATTCAACCACTGTGCTATGGAAGTGCCCAGATTACACAGATGAAATACATTTCCATAACAAGGACATAATTACCTTAGCATTGGCCTCCACCTGTAAATCTTTAACGCTGTTATCCTGATTGAAATTAAAAACCTCTCTGTTGAAGAATCACTGGTCAGGCTGCAAATCTAAGGAAAATAAAGACCTAAGAGCATTCTACAGAAGTTAGATAAAGTAATAAAAATTAATAGATTAGGATATAAAATAATATCAAACAAAGTGTTTGGGAAGGGTTAGGGATAGGATCAGTGGCTGGGAGAGGTATAAACGTACACAGATAAAATTTAAGGAAGAATGGATGGAGCAAAATACAGGGAAATAATGCAAAAAAACGAGCTTCGGTCCGTATAAAATGGAAGCTTAGAAGGATATTCACCTTTACAGCACAAGGTCAAAGGAACATTGGAGTGTCTCAGTAATATAATGGTGGATGTTTTACAGTGGCCCTGTCAAGTCCTGGTCTAAAACCAATTGAGAATCTGTGGTACTATTTGAAAATTGTGGTCCACAAACTTCACCCAACCAGCCTGAACAACCTGGAGCAAGATCACGCCAACACTGTGCAAAGCTGATACATATTTAACAGAAGACTAAAAGCAGTATTGCAGTGAAAGCTGGCTCTACTAAACAGTATTGTGTTGGGCAAGCAACATATTTCAAGGGAAGCAATATATTAGAAATATTTCCCAATAAAACCAACGGACGAGGGAAAGGATGAAAGGGATAAAAAGATCAAGAGTTGTAGGCTGGGACAGAGAGGAATGAAAGAGTTGTAAATTCTCAACTGGGTCTCCCAGGACCTGGCCGATCACACATCCACTTGATAGAGGCTGTGACGTCCACGTGGTTCACACGGAAGGATGACTAGAAGCGGAGGAGGGGTTGAGAAGGGATGGCAGAGGATGAAGAACAGAGGGTAAGGAGGATAAGAGGGGCAGGATCCAGCAGGGGGACAGAATTTTGACTACGTTTAATTATATTCCATGAATCACTTCCAATCCCATCAGTCATATCTCTCACAGACTGACAGGGAGAAAATGCAAAATCCTCTGTAGCTGCAGGCACATTTGGCATTCTGTGTGTTTGGGAAAATGATAATTCACTCTCTGCTCCTTGAAGTTAGACAAATGGATGACAGATCTGGATGTTGTATTGAGTTACCTCAATGCAGTGACAGAAGCAGTGTGTGTTTTGTGTAAGGGGCGTAATATACTTTTCATCCACCAGAGGGCACTCAGGTCATGTCAGTGGGAAAATTCAGCAGAAACGTGTGTTGCCATTGTTGGAACAAGAGAAGGACCAAATAAATGCTGCGAAATGACTGTCAAGTAAATACATCATGTGCTTTTAAATTACAGTTATTAAAATTGTAGTTTTCCATTATGTGTGTGCGCGCAAAGGGCTATGTTATTAAATTGCCACACATCATGTCTTAGAAAACCTGTGATGTTTGTGTATGTGTGTGTGTGTGTGTGTGTGTGTGTGTGTGTGTGCCTGTCTGCCTTTGTTTTGTTTTTAAGTTAATGCAGTATGCTTTAGGGTGGCTGACCTGAGTTATCCATGCCTGAATGAAACATTACAATTGTATGCACTTTTCTCTCTATTCCTTTTCTGAAACAGATTTTGCCCAACTTCCACCTTATTTCTGTTAAAATGGTCAAGTCGATCTGCCAGTTCCAAGTGAAAAACATTTTTTTTTTGTTAGATAGAATTAACATTATTCCATGCAATGTAATTTACAAAGTGATAAGACCTACAGTGGATATAAAAAGTCTACACACCCCTGTTAAACCGATCACATTCAAACTCATGTTAAATAGAAGTCATTACACACCTGCCATCATTTAAAGTGACTCTGATTAATCACAAATAAAGTTCAGCTGTTCTAGTAGGATTTTCCTGACATTTTATTAGTTGCATCTCAGAGCAAAAGCCATGGTCCGCAGAGAGCTTCCAAAGAATCAGAGGGATCTCATTGTTGAAAGATATCAGTCAGGAGAAGGGTACAAAAGAATTTCCAACGCATTAGATATACCATGGAACACAGTGAAGATAGTCATCATCAAGTGGAGAAAATATGGCACAACGGAGACATTACCAAGAACTGGACATCCCTCCAAAATTGATGAAAAGATGAGAAAAAAAACTGGTCAGGGAGGATTCCAAGAGGCCTACAGCAACATTAAAGGAACTGCAGGAATTTCTGGCAAGTACTGGCTGTGTGCTACATGTGACAACAATCTCCCGTATTCTTCATATGAATGGGCTATGGGGTAGAATGGCAAGATTGAAGCCTTTTCTTACAAAGAAAAACATCCAAGCCCGGCTGAAGTTTGCAAAAACAAACATCAAGTCCCCCAAAAGCAAGTGGGAAAATGTGTTATGGTCTGATGAAACCAAGGTTGAACTTTTTGGCCATAATTCCAAAAGGTATGTTTGGCGCAAAAACAACATTGCACATCACCCAAAGAACACCATACCCATAGTGAAGCATGGTGGTGGCAGCATCATGCTTTGGGGCTGTTTTTCTTCAACTTCAGTCAGGGTGGAGGGAATTATGAACAGTTCCAAATACCAGGCAATTTTGGCACAAAACCTTCAGGCCTCCGTTAAAGCACACAACAACGACCCAAAGCACACATCCAAATCCACAAAAGCATGGCTTCACCAGAAGCAGATTAATGTTTTGGAATGGCCCAGCCAGAGCCCAGACCAGAATCCAATTGAACATCTGTGGGTTGATCTGAAGCGGGCTGTGCACAGGAGATGTCCTCGCAATCTGACAGATTTGGCGCGCTTTTGCAAAGAAAAGTGGGCAAATATTGCCACGTCAAGATGTGCCATGCTAATAGACTCCTACCCAACAAGACTGAGTGCTGTAATAAAATCAAAAGGTGCTTCAACAAAGTATTAGTTTAAGGGTGTGCACACTTATGCAACCAGGTTATTGTGAGTTTTTTTATTTTTAATTTTCCCCCTCAAAGATTTTAGTTTGTTTTTCAATTGGATTGTTCACGTTATGGGTCACATTAAAGGTGGAAAAAGTTCTGACATGATTTATCTTTGTCTCATTCTTTTACATCACAAGAACCTGGGATTTTAACAGGGGTAGAATTTTTATATCCACTGTATGTATAAGAGATAAGTAAATTAGTAATGAGCTTAAATAACAGGGTTGTAAATATAGGCTACTTGACAATTGTTTTATATTCCCCGATGACTGAATATGGCAGAAAACAGAAGCATATGACCATATCAACACTCCCTTTGTCCCGTTTATGAAATACTGTGCTGTTACGCAGAGTTAACTTGTATGGCCTTTTCCATTGAATGTAGAAAACCAGCTAAATGGGTTCATGTCTATGGGCTGACTGAGCAAACACCAAATGTACCTTAGAGCACTCCAGTGTTTTTATCCTATGCTATTCCCCAACTTTTTTCTATTTCTGCCTTAAAGGTTCATTTCAGCCAGTCCGTACTGACCGTCAACAGACCTAATAACCACTCATGTTATCATGCCAATGCACTGTGATATTTTGACCTACTGTCTACATTCTGTGGGGGACCAATCGGAGAAGGCAACCAGAGGCAACCGCCTCGAGCTCCACATCAAACAGGGCCTTTGAACTGGGCATAAAACATGTTTTTTAATTAATAATAATTAAAATTTAAAAAACGATATACCCCCCCAACCTTATCTCTGCTCATCAACATGCGCTGTGTGTCAGACATTATATATTATCTTTCAGTTACTGTTTTGACTTGTTGGCCGTAATGATTTCCACAGCCGGATTTAACAGCAACTGTCCATCATGTGTGCAAAAAAAACCCAGACACTAATGCTGTTGCCAGCTCAGAAAAGAAAGACACATTTACAACTGATGACTCATCGCACTGTGCAATATTTAAAACAATTACTTCTCGAAAGACAGACAGAGATGGATTAGACCACACAATTAAAGTATTAACTTTTTACTAATGGTGAAGGAAAGATGTTTTAATGTTCATCTTAGTTATTAAATAAGCAATGTTTATTCAGGGAACTGGAATACAGTTCCTCAACCACCAGAGCTTGTACGTCCGCACAGTAGGTGGTTTGCACATATTTCGGCTTGCGTCAGGACCGCACACGGACCTCGAGGGGTGATGGGCCGAAATGACAGAGTCCATCTCCTCCTCAGGTGTCTTCCCATGTTTCCGACCCCAGGCCCGCCGATAGCGCGGGACAAACGGGTCTGTTGTCCCGGGCCCAGGGTAGGGGGGGATCCAGAACTGACATTGGGTTGACATTAAAGGGCCCCATCTAAGATTATCTCGTCCCGGAACCAGGCAAGACTGTCAGCTGGCCTGTCCGACCCTGCCAGGACGTTTTCCCTAATTGCCGTCCATCCATTTCTTGTTATTGCTTGGTCTTTCGTGTTATAGTCTCGTTATCCTTATAAGCACTTTGTAACAATTACTGAAAAAGGGCTTTATGAAATCGATTTGATTTTTTAGGGAATATTTTTCTGGTAGCCAAGGACAAAAAAAAGGGTCTGTGATTCAGGTCTATGGATACATATCTTATCTATAGAAAAACATGGCAATGTTCCCCACTAGGACTATTTAGATTTCCTGCTTAGGAGTAAAATTTACAATGAGGTATTCTGTTATAGCGGGTTATTCGGGTCATTTTGGGGTTTAGGCAGTTTGGGTTAGGTTTAGGGGTGGACGTTAGGGATAGACTGAGTTTAGCCGTACAGGATAAGTTATACAGCTTAAGATTCAAGTTAGGATTTGGTTAAGGGTCAACTTAGGGTAAGGGTTATCCTATCCTTTCTATTCTTTTGGTTTTCTGGCCCACAAAAGGCTAGAAAAACAAACGCGTGTGCTTGTTAGTTTCTGTAAGGGGTTTAATACACATGACAACCAGCAGAGGGCACTCAGATCAAGTCAATGGGAAGATTTTAAGTTACCTGAAACAACAGAATAGCAACAAAAAAAAATGCTGTGAAACTATCCGTTTGCTGTAGTTTTCATGAATACGTTCATAGGAAGGGTAAAGTGTCTGTGTTTTTCTTTCTATACTTGTGGGAACACAAGGACAGTAAACCATGGGTAGGTCTGTGTGTGTGACAAAAATACCACTGTTAAACAGACCATCTAGATGCTCTAACTAGGTTTTGACTTGCTGCGTGTTTGACTGTGTATGTGTAAGTGAGGTATAGAGGATGGTATCCAAGGAGGTATAGAGGATAGTATCCAAGGATAACCCTGGATTATATTTCGTGGATCAAATCCAACTTCAACTGTGCTGCCCTGGTTAGCAACATTACTATTCCCTTTAATATTCTATCAAATATTCTTTCTGGGATTTCTAGTCACTTGTTGTAAATGTGGGGCTGCTGAGCCAAAACCACACCTAAGAAATGGTGTACTGTGTCATGTGTACCCATATGGGCCCCTTTCCATCAAAACCATTTGCATTCAAACTTGGAATTTTGTGGCTAACAGGTACATTTGCGATAAAAGGTTGTGAGTCCTTCTGAATTACCTGCATAAATGGCTAAAATGCATCCTGATTTACATCCAAGTCATAACAATACATTATCACTGTGATTTAACAAATACCACACAGAAAAGTCTTCATTGAACACATTGGTCAAACATAAACAGCATAGCCTGGAAAAAGTATGTGGACCTCTGCGATAATAATGACTTCCAAAGTGGTTAATTGATGTCAGGTGGTCCAATCAATGACACTACAACCAGGTGTAGGTTAGAGGTGCCCTGTCAAATAAAAACACAACAAAGTTTGCTTACCAACAAAGTCTGCCCCTCAGAAGGTTGAAAATGAAAATGGCCCAGTTCAAAAGAAAATTCTCAAGACCTCAGGAGAAGAGTTGTTGAGGATTATACGGCCAGAAAAAGCTAAACGAGCATTTTCAAACACTTGGTCCTCCATAAGTGTACAGTCAGGCCGACTGTGATCAAATGGAGGACAGTCAGAGGAGTGGGCGTTCAACAAAGATCGCAGCAAGGGCATGTTTTATAATGGTCAGGGAGTATACAAAGAATCCAAATGTAACAGTTAAGGATCTGCATGCATCTCTTACCCATTTTAATAGCTATCAGCTAGTCTACATTAACGAAGGCACTAAACATGTGAGTGTGATTCATAGGAGGATACCACAGAGAAAATCACTGCTCTTCAAAAAAAAAAAACATTGCTGCTGTCTTTGCTTTGCCAAAAACCAGCTGGACAGACGCCACAAAAATTGTACTTTGCGGCAGAAGGACCCAATGCTGTTTGGAGGAGAAAAGATACTGCATACCAACACCGAAAACTCATCTCAACCGTGAAGCGTGGTTGAGGGAGTGTAATGGTTTGGGGCTGCTTTGCTGCATCAGGCCCGGTTGGCTCGCAACCATTGAGGGAACAAGAAATACAGAATTATATGTCCCAAAAATATCAGTGACTCGAAAAGTGTTCTGTAAGAAGGAATGGTCCGAAATACCTCCACAGTGTTGGGTACATTTGAGCAGCAACTACAGATCTTTTTTGTAGTCATTGCAGTGCCAGTACAGTGCCATTCTTACAACTACAGAATGATGATCCTACTTCTGGTCTGAAGGCGTGGCCGCGGGCATTTGCAGCGCGGGCACGTGGAGCTCTTATCACTGAGCTCCGTCGGCACGACATGTTCCAGTTCATCAATGCATTATTTATATTTTATTTACATTTAAATGTCGTCCTCATAGCTCTGGTTACTGTGGATGGACCCTCAAGCTCAGGGAGGGGGGCATCCGTGATGTAATCCTCCTTTCAGCTAATCCGCAGCTCATCATAAAAGGAGCGGGAGGTGGACTGCTTGTCTCCGTGTGCGTCTATCCGCGTGCCTGCTTGCGTCTGCATTTGTGCGTCTGCTCGTCTGTTCGTGTGCGTGTCTGTGCGTTTTTCGTTGTCCGTCTATGTCCCTGTGAGTGCGTGCCTTTTCATTTAAAGGTGGATATAGATCACACTGAACATCCGCCTCAGACTCCACGCTAATTTGGTCAGACAGGAAACACCACATCTTGGTTAAACAATTAATCAGAGGAACAATGCATGACAATACACATACAATGTCCTGGTGTTGGGCTCTGTCCCTTTTGGGGTAATTTACCGTCCTCACATGATCCCATATATACAATACTACTAACAACATTAACACTGAGGTCAAGCTACATCCACTGGTTCTGTCCCAAATGACACACGATTTCCCACATACAGGGGTTCATGACTTGTAACTAAAGCCATGTCCAAGAGTAGTTCAATAAACCTTATATAATATATATATAATCCTCCGCTATTATGTCTGGAAAATTACCCAAGAGCCCTTCAGGACAACAGCCAGGTTCCAGATACAGAATGTGTGTTTATTTTGTCATGTCCTATTGTCATCATTCTCAGGCTTTCAGGAAGACACTGCTGATCTGATCTCAGGACTATTCTGCTTATTTTTTTAAGTGACTGCCTCAGGAAAAGGAAACAGTGTTCAATCTTTTAATAATAATGGCATTATCTCGTCTGACTGGATCTGGCATGAGGATGAATGCAGGGGGGACGCTTACGGATGTTTAATAGTGCACCAAAAAGGGAACAGGGTACAGCTGGGGACACAAATTAGTGTGTGACATCAATCAGCATCCCTCTACCAACCAGAAGAGTTAGCCACCATACAGTATGCCGTAATGAAGAGTCGGCAGTCCTACTGGAATTATCTTCTGTCTCACTGTTAATTATCATTTAAAACCATTATAATTACATTTTTATGTTGGCAGAGTGTTTCTGTTCCCAAGGGACTGTGGAGTTTAGGGTTGAACTGGAAGTGAAAGTGATTGCCCGGAAAATGAAATAACACACCACGAGAGACGAATACGAGTAGTGAATCATTCTGTCCCAGGAATATTAATATGAATGTGATTATGAAAAAAGTTGTCCAACGTTTCAGCAACGTGTGTTCAATCATTTGTCGATGTTGTTTCAGAACAACGACGTCCTCCCTAAAAAGCAGTGTGGTGAAGTGTTATCCATAACAGAGTGTCTCTTTTTTCTGGAAAAAGCAGGCTTGTGGAGTGGAGAGGGTGGGTAAACTCCAGACAAACTCTTGTTAATGAGTCCTAGGAGACTGTATCCATCCTCTCCTCTGGGAGGAGAGGTGAGGGGGGGTTCTAAAAATATACCTGGGAGACTGTGAGTGTGTATGTCTCTGTTGTCACTTTCCTGGCTATAATAGAATGGAGTGCACCTGAACTTGTGTTAGAAAGACTTATTTTTGAGGCGAGCTTTTATCATAGCACAGAGATAACAGCCCTTAGAGGAACATATCTTCGCCTCAAGGTCACCCTAATACCTGACATGATCAGCCTCCATAGGATGCGTAAATTTTACTTGTGCACATTTACATCTCAATACTCTGAAGTGCCTCTCTCTCCATTATTCGCTCATCTTCTAAACTCATCATTAATCCAAGATTGCTTGGTATTGTTGGGTGGCAGATTAACGGATAGAATATCTGACTACTAACCAAAGGGTTGCAACCAAGAGGTTGACAGATCAAAACCCTGAGCCAGCAAAGTGAAAAAATGTGCTTTAAACAAGAATATTGGGTTATTGTGTATAGATTAATGGCAAAACGAAATAAATGTAATCAGTTATAAATTAAGTCTATACAACAACAAAAAATGTAGTAGAAATGAAGGGGTCTAAATACTTTCTGAAGGCTCATACATAGACATAAATACACTACCGCTCAAGTTTGGGGTCACTTAGAAATTTCCTTGCTTTCGTAAGAAAAGTCATATTTTTTGTCCATTAAAATAACATAAAATTTATCAGAAATAAAGCAGACATTGTTAATGTTGTAAATGACTATTGTAGCTGGATATGGCAGATTTTTAATAGAATATCTACATAAGTGTACAGAGGCCCATTATCAGCTACAATTACTCCTGTGTTCCAATGGCATGTTGTGTTTGCTAATCCAAGTTAACGATTTTAAAATACTAATTGATCATTAGAAAACCCTTTTGCAATTATGTTAGCACAGCAGAAAATTGTTGTGCTGATTAAAGAAGCAATAAAACTGGCGCTCTTTAGACTAGTTGAGTACCTGGAGCATCAGCAATTGTGGGTTCGGTAACAGGCTCAAAATGGCCTGAAACAGAACTTTCTTCTGAAACTCATCAGTCTATTCTTGTTCTGAGAAATTAAGGCTATTCCACGCAAGAAATTGCCAAGAACTGAAGATCTCGTACAATGCTGTGTACTAGTCCCTTCACAGAACAGCGCATACTGCCTCTAACCAGAATAAAAAGAGGATTGGGAGGTCCCGGTGCACAACTGAGCAAAAGGACACATACATTCGAGTGTCTAGTTTGAGAAATAGACGCCACACAATACCTCAACTGGCAGCTTCATTAAATAATACCTGCAAAACACCAGTCTCAACATCAACAGTGAAGAGGCGACTCCGGGATGCTGGCCTTCTAGGCAGAGTTGCAAAGAAAAAGCCATATCTCAGACTGGCCAATAAAAAGAAAAGATTAAGATGGGCAAAAGAACACAGACACCGGACAGAGGAAGATTGGAAAAAAGTGTTTGAATCACAAAAAACAACATTTGTGAGACACTGACCAAATGAAAAGATGCCTGACACCTTCTGTCAAGCATGGTGGAGGTAATGTGATGGTCTGGGGGTGCTTTGGTGGTGGTAAAGTGGGAGATTTGTACAGGGTAAAAGGGATCTTAAAGAAGAAAGGCAATCACTAAATTTTGCAACGCCATACCATTTCCTGTGGATGGCACTTCTTTGGAGCCAATTTCCTCCTACAACAGGATAATGACCCAAAGCACAGCTTCAAACTATGCAAGAACTATTTAGGGAAGAAGCAGTCAGCTGGTATTCTGCCTATAATGGAGTGGCCAGCACAGTCACTGGATCTCAACCCTATTGAGCTGTTGTGGGAGCAGCTTGACCGTATGGTACCTAAGAAGTGCCTATAAAGCCATTTCATCTTGTGGGAGGTGCCTCAGGAAAAATTGTGAAATCTCTTCAGATTGCCTCAACAAACTGACAATTAGAATGGTGAAGGTCTGCATGGCTGTCATTGATGAAAGTAGAGGATTCTTCGACAAAAGCAAAGTTCAAAGTTATTTCAATAAAAATCATCATTTATAACCTTGTCAATGACTATATTTGTTTTATAAATATGTACAAAATATTATATATTTAAACTCATTTCATGCATGTTTTCATGGAAAACAAGGACATTTCTCAGTAACCCCAAACTTTTGAACGGTAGTGTATACAGACGGGTCTCAGTAAGTAAGGTGTTGGGCCAGAACAGCTTCAATGTGCCTTGTCATATATTCTACGAGTCCCTGGACCTTCCTGGAGGGATGGAACACCATTCTTCCAAAAGATATTCCCTCATTTGGTGTTTTGATGTTGGTGGTGGAGAGTGTTGTCTAACACCTAGATTCTTTCCTCCTGCCATGTTGATCCAAAATCAGTGTCAGCTGGGCCTGCTCAGCATTTTTATACATGCCACAGAGCATGATAAGATGTTAATTGCTTATTGCATGCAGTACCCCTGTCTGGAAGCATCTGCATTCAGTATGTTCCGCCAGTCATTTATTCAGGTGTGTCCTCTAAGTGGTCACCTGTCTGGCAAAAGCATTCAGTCCCTTACAGGTGAACGTGAATGTGACTGCAGACACCAGTGCTGCACATTCTTGAGACAGCGCTTGTCTCTTCCTCTTGCCAGCCACTCGCACCTCCCAAACCACCTCGCCTCTCAGCTGCTGGCTTCGGGCTCCAGATGAGAAAGGCCCTGGGTCCAGCTGGACAGGTACACCCCCAGCCTCTCAGGCCCTGATGAAGACGTGATGAGCCAATCCTTAGGACTGTGGGGCAGCAAGGGGGAGCCAAGCAATCTTCCTTCTCCACTCCTCCCCTCATCCCATTGCTATTGATCTCCCAGCTGTCTGATGATTCAATGGTCTGCATGGATCTGGCTGTCGATTCTCTATCTCTAATGTTCGTTCCATTCCAGCTCTTCCTTTCTCCCTCACTCTCTTTCTCCCTCCATGAAAGTGTGGCCTTTAATTCTCTTTAAATTCTCTTTTAATTCTCTTTAAAGTCACAGAGAGAGTGACTCTCTCTGTGACTCTCACTATCTCTCTAGAGCTTTCTCTTCGTTTCATGCGTCGATTCTGGTAACAGGTAGCTGAGAGCCCATCCATAGCCCTCTCACTGATTCTCTCCCTCACAATTTCTCTTTTTTACCCTTCCTCCCCCTCTCTGTCACTCTCCCTCACACCCTGTTCCTCTCCCTCGCTCCCACATTCCCCCTCCCTCTGTCTGTTTCTGTGGCTCTTCCTCACACTGTCTTCCTCCCCCTCTCTTCCTCTTTATGGCTCTTCCTCACATTGTCTTCCTCCCCCTCTCTTCCTCTCTATGGCTCTTCCTCACACTGTCTTCCTCCCTCACCCACTCTCTCTATGTTTATGTGGCTCTTCCTCACACTGTCTTCCTCCCTCACCCACTCTCTCTCTCTCTTTCTGTGTTTACGTGGCTCTTCCTCACAATGTCTTCCTCCCTCGAGCACTCTCTATCTCTCTCTCTCTCTCGCTCTCTGTCAATTCTGGGCACAGGTAGCTGAGGGCTCAGCCATAAAAATAAAATGACTGCTCATGTCATCGTCTTCTGGAAGTAGCTGAGGGAGAAAACAATTGGGGGGCCTCGTTGTTCCCTTTCTCCGTAACGCAACTATCCCCGAAAACACAAAGACAGAGTGTGAGAAGCCAATGATGCACTCCAAGCACCATGTCTATTCTAAGCTCCGGCTGAGCTTCTCTGTTCAATACATGGCTATTAAACTGATGTGGGATCTTAATTTGATCACTCTTACGTCGCTGTGAATTCTCCGGCTTCGCCTGAAACTCAAATGAACACCACGAGTTAGCTTCACATATTTAATGAAAATCTGAACTACCAAACTTTTATATTAATCGCTTAGCACTTTTAATGTAACCTGACATACATCAAATTCTGATTGATGAACATTATCAACTAAACGTTCCAATCCTTTTGCCAGAGGATTTTTTCCTTCCTGTAATAATGGTCAATTTAATGGAGTAGAATGGGATACTGTTGAAGGATGAGAAATGCTCTCCAATTTAGGTCTGATAACTTCTCTGACTACCTAAAAGGGTCTGTTGTGACTATACGGAAGAGTAAATCATAAACCCTTTATACATTCTATGACATCTCCACAGTCTTTGGTTTGTTTTTGTTTTGCCAGAGAGACATTTGCATTCCATATAGTCCCAGTCTACAGTATATTCTCTATATAGGGGAATGCGTTGCCAGTTGGAGCAAGTCCATACCGATGAATAGCTGGTGTATTTCCGTCATATGAATGTTAAACCGAATTCTATTCTCTGACACCACCTCCACACACAGCATGTTACTAACCAGTAACAGTAGTTAACATTCCAGCTAAACAGATGGATTTGTTTCAGTTGATATCATGGTTGCTCTGAATGCATCCTGGTGGTGTTCTAAATCTGATGATCAATCGTTTCAGTAAACATCTAAAGCTTCCCAACATACAACACCTTTCCTTCTCCCAACACACAGTCTGATCCAAAGTATCCATGCCCCTCCCTAGAACGAGCTAGCTAAATACCATTGTACAACACATTGTGACCTTTTGTTCAGTGTGGAGGTTCACTTAGAGTGTTACATCATTTTTTTTTTATCTAACAGAACTCCAGTTCTTATTTTTGTGTTAGATTTTCTTAAGATTGAGTTGTCACTGTCTCTCCCGCTGTAGGCCTGTAGCTCAACTATGTCAGTTACGTCTTTCTTACTTTCTTTCTTTCTTTCTTGAATGGAATGTATTGACTGATAGGCGAATTCTCTAAATATCCTGTCTGTGGATAATGTGGGAGGAGAGAGAAGATGGACAGAGCAGGAAGAGAGAGGGGGGAGAGAATGAGGTGGTAGGGGAGAGGGGGGAGACAGGGCGGTGGGGAGATGGGGGAGACAGGGAGATGGTTAAGGAGGGAGGAGTAGAGAGAGGAGGGACAGAAAGAGTGCTAGAAAAAAGGTGGCAAGAGACAGAAAGATGCAAAGAAATAGAGCAACATAAAATGAGAGATGAGTGTGATTACAAAACAGAACAAGATGTCTTTCTGTGTGTCTGTCTGCCGGCTTGTCGCTCTAGGTGTCAATAATATGATGCTAATCTTGCCCCATCACTGTTTTTCTTGATTGCTAAGATACATTTAATGAAACTTGGGTCCATCTATACTCCATTATAAACCTAATTAGCGCACCAGTAATGTTTTTTGCAAAACGTCAACGCTGAGCACATTCCTGCAAAACAGTAGACACAACTCTCTACCAAAGATACCTTTCTGACATTGCTTTGTTTTTGGAGCGATTTGTTACCTTGGGTTATTTTATTTTTACTCTCTGTATGCATTTACTGCCTCATAGAATTTGTAAAGGACACAATGGAAAAAGGTCAATGAAGCATTTTGTTTCTATTAACACTCTACAGTGACATTCTTTCTGTATTGGTCATCTTTGGTAATCTAATTTCAAGGAAGAATACAGCCCTTACGGTATGTTGACTTGCCTGTAATTGCACTTGATACTTTAATTTTTGTATCAACAACAAGCACAGACATATAAAAGAAACACATAATATGATATAATATGATAAATAATAATAATGTGATTACTCTGCAAAAACTTCCCTAGGTGACGTTCTTCTGTGATATCAGGTTGTATAGTCTTCTGTTTGCCAAACTGGTCCCTGTTTGATGGTTAGCAGGTAGCTTGGAGAGACACTGTGTGGGTGAGCGTGTGGCTGCGTGTCTTTCTGTGTCTGTGTGTGTGTATGTGTGTGTGTGTGTGTGTGTGTGGGGGGGGGTTTCCGTATTTGACAAACAAAACAAAGACAGCAGGGAGCAGACAATCTTCTTCTGTGCACGTCAGAACACACAGGAAGACAGACTGACACACACACTCTCTTAAAGAATAAACACCGCGGGGATGGACGATTTTCGGCCAGCGTAATGATTATTCTGAGATTCGCAGGGGGGTGGGGGTCTTTGGGGAGGAGCTAGAGCCAACGCTTGACTGAGTAATCTTTCCACTTCCACCGCCAAATGTCACTTAACCGAGATTGGACAGGAGTGTTCACACGGGCACAGGGAATCACCCGCCCAGACACACGCACAAACACACTCTCATGCTAATGCATTTGTGGCACAAATCCCATCCACGTTCTGTATATTTGCATTTTAGATATTTAGATATTTTAGATATTGTGGATACCCGAGAGTCGGGTATCCACAGGTGATGTGATGCGTCTATATCAAAGTTCACAGAAATGTTGTCCCAATATTGACAAGGCCATTGCACATGCATTTCTACTGGGCCAGTTTCAGTCTGTTTTCAGCCGATGCATCCTCAATGACAAGCTACAGGAAAAATATTTTTTTAAATCGATATAATCATCAGGCTAACATATTACCTATTATGGTCAGACTTGTAGGAATCTTTTGCTAAATCCTGAAAGATTGTTTTGTTTGATGGTTTGTTTCAGACTCTGGCATGACTGAAAGACAAAAAATACAGTAACTTGAGTCTTTTAAACCAGTTATGGTCATAAGAATATTAGGCTATACAATAATTTGACAAGTGAAAATGCAAAAATAAACTGGTTGGCCACTTTATTTCTGTGTCATTATATGGTCCAGGTTATTTCTCGTCTGTTGAAAACAAAACCCATTGCATTCCACATTCAACCCCCTCTGACATCAGACAATATCTTTGACAATACAAGATTGGTTATGGTATCAGTTTTTACAATAAGGCCCTGTACCTTTTGCCAGCCTTATTTAGTCTGCATATTGCTTTTCTTGTAAAAAGTGTAAACAAAACAAAAAATAAACAAGGTAAACAAACACCATATATACCCACAGACATCTTTTTTTTTTTTTTAAGTATTAAAGGTTTTAAGTATAATGTTTTATTTTGGGTCAGAAGTCTGGGGTTTCATCAATATGGTGGTATGGAGTTTTGAGAAGTGTGTTTATACTTTTGAGAAAATGTAGTACACTTTCAAGAAATGTGTTTCAGCTGTTGTGAAAAACCGTAACCAAATAGTATGGTCTGTCGGTCTGTTGGATTCCTGTAACCGATGGTTCCAAGTCAAATTATGATGCAAAATGAAGCATAAACAATCAATCATCAAGACGGCAATCGTCTCTTACAGATTTTGACAACCACTAACACAAATGTGACACACTGAAAGTGACACACATACACACACAGCACTGACCATAAGCAGAAATATAGCCAGCATGCCTAAGGCATAGATCACTGGTTCTCTCCGGTGCTGCACTCTGTCTCTGACTTTACCCTAATCATGACTCTCTCAATCCCAACACACACACACACACCACACACACCACACACACACACACACACACACACACACACACACACACACACACACACACACAGCCTCAA
>JACXGI010006444.1:9030-42047 GCA_016801175.1 Esox masquinongy
GGGGGGGGGGGGGGGGGTGGGGGGGGTCAGGGGTGGGTGTTGGTTGGTTGGGTAGGGTTTAGGGGGGATTTCCTGGTGGGGAACTATGCATTACTTTTGCAGTGTTTGAAAAAAAATGTATGCATATATAATTACACGTGTATATGTGTACATATATGCATATCGACAAATAACAAAAAAAAGTCAGGTACTCTGTTTTGTAAAGTACTTACAACTTGCCTCAGTGATAATCAGTGACTAGAGGATAAACCGGGAGCGTGTGTTGCTGAACGAACCGCCTAGCACTTGAGTTGGTCAACCAATACATGTGTACAGAGTCAACTTCATTGCTACCTTTCTCCGCAGTTCTCCCTTGCAAAATGTATGTTACAATAGATGATGTCATGTTGCAGGTTCAACGTATTTATGTAAATAGAGGGTCAGGGGGCAAAGGGGAGGGGTCAAAAGTTGCCAGATATTACAGATTATTCATACACAAAATGATAGCTAATATGCAACATTTGAACGATTGTACAGGTATTCCCGCAGGCCCATTGGTAGATGAGAGAAACCAGGAAGTGAAACCATGCTAAACTCAGAGCTCCTTAAGAAATGTGGAGCACATTGATAGGACCATCCTTTTACCCAAGAGCCATGTTATTGTAATCAAGAAACCCTGGGTCTGGTAATAGATACTCAGTATTACAAAATACAATTGTACGATACACTTGCTTATATTTTCATATGAAAGGAATACAATGCAAAGCATTTTTGTGGCTTTTTGTAGTTTCTATAAGCCAGAATGTGTTTTTTGATAGCTTTGCTAATACGAGACAGATAGTCTAAGGAGGAAAGAAATTACTGGGCGTTCAAACCCTAAGCCATGAAAACAGACTGAGAACCCGTGCTTTGCTGAACTGTTTTCTCTTTGTAGAGGTTTCGTTTTTAAACGTGTATTTCTAATTATATATAATAATGATAATATTAAGAATCTTTAAAAAAAAATCTGTGAAATTAACATGCTTGTGTATAGCTTTCTAATATATAAATATATATAATAATGTTTTTTTGTGGGTTTTTTTCTTAGTGGAGTTTCTTATGTGCAGTTGCACATATTGTCTGTTTTTTGTTGGTTTTATTTGAGCCTTAGACAGTGCTGTTCTGAGGCATATTTAGTGTATCCATGAGAACCAGCTTAACAGAGTTGCCCATGTCTACGTTCAACATGTTTGAGGAGACCATGTGGGTTCTGACCTGGGGCACTGATGTTCAGACAGGTGATGACATGTGGCATGTGAAATGAACATGTTTGATACAATCTCTGCATGTCTCATGATCCTCATAGTTAAGATTGAGCGATATCCTCCAACATCCTCTTTGATGGGACTTACAGTCTGTATATTTTGACCATTTTATTTAATGTTTTCACAGACAAAATATTTTGCCAATCATCACAGTGAAACACAGTGCAGGACACACCACACGAGTCCAGATTAAAATATTTATTTGAAAGTTCCAAATTCTATCTGTGTGAAATGATGGAGCTGTTGAGTACATGGTTGGTAAACTGTTAATCTACAGGTGTGGTGCTTATACTCGACCCCAGTCGCCAGCTCAGTGTACCGCACCCCCTCTTCGTCCCCCACCCCAGCACTGTAACATCAAGTATTCAAACATGATGTTGTAGGAAAACTGTACACGCTGGTTTGTGAGAAGCACAACGGTTGATTTCAGACTAATACAACTTGTTTAAAAAAAGAAAAAACATTAACTAGCCACATTCTTTCTCTGCCTCTCACTCCTCAGTCTACTGTCACTCAATTGTTATGGTATTTCTATGTGCATATTTCATTCAAAAGTTCACTATGTTGTGACTGTATACAGTCTGTGTAGTCAGAAACAGGGGCAGAGCCCCTAACGTGTTCTTTCTTTTTTTAATTCAGTACAAAAGGTTGAGAAAAAAAACATGATATTTCAGGCAGCATATGTGTGGAGAAACCAAAGCCAGTGGCATTTTTGTGTTGTAATATTATTCAACTTTTATTTTCACATTCATTTATGGTTATTGCAAGCATTGAAAAAAAACAATAAAAGCATTTGCTCGAAATGTACAATTGGTTTCCCATTTCAATTTGAATTGGTCAGACTTCATACTGTTCTGGTGTCAAACTGGTAAGAGGTTTGAAATGCCATTGCATGTCCTAATGGTATTATCTTTAGTGTCATTGGCTAATTGCCTATATTTGGAATGCATTTCTATGTGAACTGCATTTTCAATAATCAAAAAAAATAAATATGTGTAATTTTGGGTATATTCATTGAGTATTTGTCATGGAAAAGCATGTTTTCCAAATTCTACTTTTGTTCATAGCTGGTTGAGTTACTTAGCTTTTTGTGCCACTTGCAACATTAATTAGGTACAAACAAACGCGGAAATCTACATCTTTATGTAGTGTGCTTTTTGAGGTCTAGGTGGCGTTTATTGACATTGTGTAACCAAAGACGTGCTTGATTTAATATTTCATTTCAGTTATGGATTTAAAGCTGTTGTATTTCTTCACCTGTTGATCAGTTGTAATTTTTTCTGTCTTAGCCTATAATACCGCTAGGCTACCTCCGCTCAAATGAACCCTCACAGTACCTCAGCTATTCTTTTAATCAGTCACTTCCACAACCGGGAGTCCATAGACTTGTACAGTCATGTGGTAAATCATACCATTGTTTAAGCTCCCAAACTCTATTCAATTGGAGTTCTTTGATAGCTCCACGTTGTTTGCAATTGTCTTTTAGTCTACCATAAAAAAAATATATATATACCATAATATATATAGAAATAAATAGCTAGAAATACTCACTAGTCTTTAGTATCTAATGTAGCTTGTATAAATCTGAAAATTGTGGAGGTCTGAAGTTAGTGTTTGAAACGCAGGAGTGGCTTTCAGCGGCATAAGCTGGCCTTTGTCGCCAACTGAAGATAAGATGTTATTAAATTAAAACCACATCTTTGTATCTCAAAGGACTTGATTCAGTTGTAGTATATGTAATGAAATAACCTGGAACCTGAAATAAAAGTATATTCTGCTGGGGAAAGGGTATTTGTATTTTTCAGAGAATTCAGTAAAGTTACTGGTTTTCTTAGTTACCCTGATGTTCTGGTGTGACTTCATTGTGTTTGTCCATTTCTCTGTATACTGTTTGCCCTTCACCTTGATACCTTAACATAGTAGGTCCAACATGAAGGCATGTATCTTCCATACAAACGTAATTTCGTTAGCTTAACAGTTTACAGTAGACAAACCAACAGTAACCGCGGATAATGATGGTAAGAATATTATATGGTGCTATTTATTTCAACAGCTATAGCAAGCATGACATGACATTGAAACATGGCTATTACATTTCTGGATTTATTTGTTATAGCCTCGCACATAATCTTGGCATTGAGTCATGGTAATTCAAATTGCAGTCTTTGATTTGACATTTACAGCCACAGTTTGTATCACTTAACATTAAAATAACATCATTACTGCCAGTGATACATTTTGACAATGAACATATATTATTCTGGGCATATGCTGTGAAAAAAAACAACAACAACAAAAAAAAAATAAAAGGTCCCCTATCTTATTAAATGGAATAACTGGTCGCGTATATAGCCTATTATTAAGAAGCATGAATATAATACCTGGAGCAGTTAAATCATGGCTGGATCGGTGCTTTGTCATATTCATCTTACATTGAGAAAGTAGATCTGAAATGGATGTGAGTTTGGAACATTTGGAAAAATATAACCCTCTAGCGGGCAAAGTGCAATTAGGCCACTACAAGGACTAATAAAACTGTGTGCAACGTGGTCTAAAAAAGAAAGACTAAACTTTAATGCCATTTGTACCAAACAGCTGAAATACCATTCCACAAATTGCTATGAGCAACCACCGTTATCAATTTTGTCTCAAATAGCTGCCATGTCTTTTTGTTATAATATAAATTCTGTCTGAGCACAATAATTTAATACACTGTACATCGAATTAAATTATTAAAAATAAGGATTGTTTACGGCTGAAACCTTTTATTTTAATTACTTTGCTGTACATTTTATTACGTCCTAAATCTTAGAGATAACCTTGTTGTATTCACATAACTTAACACAGAGTTAGATTTTAAAGGCGTAAGCCTAGGCAACTACAAAAATGAAAACAAATGGATTAGATGTTACCCAAAAATGTTCCTGACCCGGGTTCGAACCCGGTTTGTTGCGCGTACAACTTCAGGAGTCGGTGTACTCGTGTAGGGACATCATTTGTGGGATTTGGCAAACACCGCATGGCTGTATACTGACCGCTCAAGTAAGGTCGTAAATAATAATATTCTTCATAGTCTAAAAAGATAAGGGAGACTTTAATTTTAATATCTGTATTTGCTTGCACACATGTTACATTTGTTTATGTAGCCTAAGCTAATTAAAATGTTACAGACAGGAATAACGAATCGAAAAAAATAAGCGCACCCTATAGTGCATGTGCATGCTATGATTAAAGAAGATAACAATATTATTACATTTACAACTAAATAAACTTGTACACGTGTGTAACACAATAGAACTCTTTTACTGTAAAAGTCTGAAATTCAAATAATCTATTCTCGAAAAATAACATAGTAATATTACTAGTATTAATAATAACATGTTAACACTATTATCAAAAATATTTCTAAAAAAGTATAAAGTCGAGACATGCTAAGAACTAAGAAATACAGTGAGAAATAGTATGTTATGTAATTTCATTCAGATTTATTGCAAAACCTTTTTGTTGAATTTTCTCTTTAATTTGAGGAAGAAAAATAAGACATTCCACCAAATCTTAAGAGTTGAATGTTGTGTTTTTGGCTAGTAAAGCCTTTTCTTTTTGTGTGGTTGCTGCATACCTCCATACATTAATTCGGTCATACTTCTTTCGTTATTTTCAGATTTCAATATTTACATGACTTTCTGCTGTCATTATTTCGTTAAATTACAAAGACGAAATAATCGAAATGTTAGTAAAACGTGTAACTAATAAGTGGCCTTCAAACGTGACGCAATTTCCCCACAGTAACCACTAGATGTCGCTATTTATTAACTACCAAAACCACCTCTCCCCACTCTCATCCCCTTCCAAATCCCCAATAAAATCTGCATGTCAACACACACCAACACTCCCACCTTGCAAGTATCAATTAATATTTGCCAAATAATCGAGTCCCTTCTAAAGACATTTTAAAGGCTTTTTTCAGCGTCAAATTCTAAAGTTGAATATACTGATGTTACAGTGTAGCCAATCCCCGTATTTAATACTAACAAATAATAATAACAAACTGATATATAATAGTGATAAAACCATAATGACTAAGAATTATAACAATAACAGTGATGGTAATAATAATAATAGCCTGTTTGTGTGACCGGTTGACCTAACGGTGCAACAACATTTTAAAACATAACTCACATTCGCAACCTATCTCTCTTTCACTCTCTGTCTCTCTCTCTCTCTCTCTCACACACACACACACACACACGCACACACACACACACACACACACACACACACACACACACACACACACACACACACACCATGCAAATTGCTTTTTTTGTTATAATGAGATGAATTCATTAAAACCCATAACGTTCAATAACATATTATTTTTCTAGAGATGATATATCATTTACGATAAAGTATTAAATGTCATGCATTTAGTTTTTTTTTTTTTACGTTTTGTGAAAACGGACAGCAAAATCCATAAAATATTCTCAGAAAACACAATAGCGGTCCAGATAGTAGGTTTCAATTAACATAGCTAATATTCTTCAAACAGCCGAAAGAGATGCGATTTAAAATAGTGTGAGTGGCTTCAAACAAATTTCCTCTTTTCCACTGTAGGCTGACCGTACATGAGTCATTGAACTTATTTGGAAATACTCAGTGATATTAGTCCCTGTCGCCTACACTACGATAACGAAGAATTATGAAGACATGTGGACCTCCTCGATATTACGACTTTATTATGACCGGAAATTTAACTTTGAAGCATTGGCCTACGCTACTTTTTATCGGAGCCTATGCAGTTATAAATCTCAACGGCCGTCTGTTTTAAAATATTCTGCTGTTTCTTCACAATCATTTAGGTCAACGTGTTACTGGCACAAGTGTAGTAGTCCGTGACATTCTATTAGACATGTTTGCACATGTTAATGGCAAATATAGGTAATTTATTTTTGTATAAAAAAAATCAGAATGTTCACATTGCTATCTTTTTACGAAATATTGCTATAGACCATGTTCGGGCCAACATCAGTAGCACACATGTATTATTAAAGTGATTGGAAACCAACCTCCAGACTTATCTAGGTCACATAGCTGACATTCCTCACATTACGTATTGGTCCTAGTGCGTCACACTTTTAGATTGATCATAGAAATTCGCAAAATGGTGGTTTGGTTTTACAAGTGACGAGCGCAAATGATGTGCAATAATCTTAGAACGTTGTAGACTATGATTTAGCCTGTGTCAAGCCAAACAACTTGCATGACCATGACAGCATGTGCCCTGTTTGGAGGGAAAAATCTTTAGCCTACGTGTGCACGTCTGACCACTTCTATTGGGTGACACATCAGACGAGCGGTTCGGGAGCAAGGTTCACTTGACGAGGAGGCTGAGTTACGAGTAGGGACTAGAGCATCTCCAACCGGCTCGCACAATAAGTTGGGCTGGACAATTGGCGTCGACTTGATTGAGAGCGCGTGCATAGCCCAGGAAGATTTGAACGGTTATGTAAAATATAAGGGTAAGTTAAATGTGTCTCATTTACTTTAGACGACGCCTTGCGATTTTATTTTAAACAGGTAAAATACTAATTATGCAACCTTTTTTGTGATAAAACAAAACGACAATAAGCTACGGAAAATATAACAGTTAGACTTGCTATTTCAAGACAACGGTTAACAAGTTAGCGTTTCTTTCTGTGTGTTTGTGAGCGTGTGTGTGTGTGTGTGTATGTGTATGTGTGTGTGTGTGCGTGTGTGTGTGTGCATGGTTGGGTGGTGCTGTGGCCGCGCGCGCGCTCCCGTAAACGCCGCCTGAGCTGTGTACGCATCATCAGCCTATACCGGGGAAATGTCGCCTTTAAAGAAACCTAAGGTGCGGTAACACTTAACATTTAGCTACTTACATCCTGCAAATGCACATTTCACATACCGTGATCCTAAAGGTTTCATGTAAATTAATCCCAAGCACAATCTACAGCACACTGCTTGGAGTATATAAATAAATTGAAACATTTTAAAATAGATAATTCAAGTTTAAATAAGAACATATCCTCGGCATTATAATTGCACTGAATCTCTTCTATAGTTTGACAAGTCGCTTTGTTCATACAATTTCCAAGGTTAACAACATTATATTTGACTATTTCACATTCTTAACAAACTAATACACTTTCCATAATGTTATTTACTGTTATTTATGTATGATTCGTAAGGTTATGTATTCGTGTAGCTACTCGTCATCATAGATAAATACGCATAGCAATCACCACCAACTAAACCAAAAGTAATAGAATGCAAAACGAAGCATAAAAAAGTAAAGCAAATGCAAATATACCTTTTACATATGCATCAATATTACAAATAATACGCAGGCTGGAACCAACAGCGTCGAAGCATTGAGAATGGCGGAGCGGGTGGTTTCATTATGCATGGGCGATTTCCCAGGAAGAACCCTTGGTTTCTTCACTTCATTTTCTCCATCTGCACCGCTCACACCCGCTCGGAGCTTCGTCAAAAACAAACAAGACAATGTTCGCTTTCAAAACGGCAATTAAATACCCAAGAACCGGTGGGGGGAAATTACTCCGGCAGCGGCTAGACAGACTATGTAAGCTGGATTTGCATATTTTGATGCACTAATTTCCTTGATGTATTTAAATATGGCTGCACGTAGCTGATATGCTTGTCTACGTCATTGAACGTGACCTAGCTGTTAAACCCAAACGTGAATCCGCGTGAATCAGATAGATGCGCCTGCAATTAGCCAGGGGGAAGACAAAAAATAGGTGCAGCAAATTACTTTTCCCGATAGGTTTAGTGTTTCTCAAGAAATTACATGCTTTATTCCCCCCCAAACTATTACATAAAGCATTTGAATCTCATGGAGAGCTATAATAATAATAATAATAATAATTGCAATTGGTTTAATTGAATTGCTTGTTGTAACTTGTTAGTATCAATATAAATACTGGCGTGGTGTATAGGCTTGATTGATTTTGCAGCCCACCTGGTCCCAAAGTGTGGGTCACATTTTGCTTCTCTTGCTCTTGGAGCTAGATCTCCTCAATTGAATTATCAAAGGTTCAATTGGTACATCACTGGTACAGGTGTGTTTCTGTCTGTGAATGAGAGAGAGGGAGTGAGAAAAAGAGGTAGAGAGAAGGAGAAAAAGAGAGAGGGGACGCGTTATAGGGTGGGTGTAGGATATTAATTAACGATTCTAAGATGAAAGTAGAAGTAGCCAACCAACCCAAATACCTTTTTAGTGGAGTTATAAAATGTTTTCCACGTAGGCTACGTTTTAATTAATAAATGACCAACTTCAATGGTGGTTTGGGATTGTACAGAACACAATTTTACCCCCTTTTGTCTGAAGGGCTGTTAAGGCGTTCTGTGTGTAAAAAAACCCCAAAAACATTAAAGGAGGTCCGGCTGCAAAATCATTACCTACGGCGATCCCTTCATAACCTGGTCTGGGAACCCGGGGGAGTCCACGCAAAAAGACGAACAATGCCCCTTCAGTTCGTGTACAACAAAAGAGCGAGGGAACTTGTTTGAGTTCCAAAGCACGTCCGTTTTCACACAGAAAGATGGACCCCCCCCCCACACACCCCCCATCCGGAAAAAAATAACTTGCTGGCTGGCACTCTCCGAGCTTCAGAGCTCTGCAATTTCTATTTGGTCCTTTAGACGTTATGGGAAAGTTCTCTATTACTCCTTCTACCCCTCCCTCCCTCTGAATCTCTCCCTCTCATGTGCTTGGAATATGCTCAGGCTTTACTCAGAGCAACCGAAGCACGCCTAATGAACTGAGTGAGTATAAGCGGCAATTTTAAACGAAGGGACGATATTTGGGGGACTGTCCGCCTGATCCCACACAGCATGTCTCCTATCTGGGATGATTTCTGATAGCTGATGAGGACTGCAGTGATGCTTCTTGCGCAGATTGAGAAAGTAAGTGCAACTTTGGTGATTAACGGTGCGTAAATCCAATGCAGTCTGATGTGCGTAAAAGTTGAATGACTCGATTAGTAATGGAAACTATGTATTTATTTTTATTGGCTAGTGGACGTAATGTAGGAATTTACACATACTTTGTTGTAGATGATGAGTACGTAGGCTATGATTACTGTTCATATATGCTCAGACTAGTGAAGTTCATGGCTGTAGTCGTTTTCAAAGACATGTAAATAAGTTAATAGGCCAATAGGTTAATAGGACAGTTTTGTAGGTCTGTATAAACAATGGAAGTAAATAAGCTTGATGAAGTAATGTCAAGGCCACCAGTCATATGCCCAGTGAAAAGGTAGCCAACGCCTCTTAGTGCGTGCATTGGGCCAGGGTTCACTGGCTAAGGATATGTGCTGGAACTGCGACCATCGCTTAGCTAACTGTGAATAAAAGGCATCGAGTTTCTCTGAACATTGAGTGTAGCCTAGTCAGTGTGGTAACCCGGGACAGAGTAAATTCAGGATATGATATGCGTACGGCTTTTCAGTGTCTCATAGTTTGTGGGCTGTCTCTGTATCATGTCATCCACAACCAGCAAATCACACTAGTTTGTAAGGCTAATTGGGAATGGAAGATTACTTGATTTTTTTGTACACGGTTAGGCTACATAGCCTATACTGCTACAACTTCAATGCACGCGTGAACTTAATCAAATAAGTAAATAATTAAATTAAAGAAAATCAGGTTCGACAAACTTAACATGTCTGGTTTGAATTAGTTTAATTACATATAACAAAATATTGCAGCAATAGTATATTACAATGTTAAACAGTGTATACATTGCAGACATTCAAGTCACTGTAGAGCATACTATCATGCATTATTTGGAAGGAAAAATGTAACCATGAGAAAAAATGAGAAAGGCTTGTTGTTTTAAAGTAACAGAATAACACCAAATACAACGGAAAAGGACACCAGTGCTGTGTCGCATGGCAAATGTCGCCTGTTGTATGACCCGCAAAAAGGCTATGGTGAGGAAAATGATGGATTTTTTTAGTTTGAAAACTCTATTCTTTTAAAATTAAAAATGGCATGAATGATAACCTTTGGTCATAACCATTAGATAAACGTACTTGCCTGATTAGTATACTTCGGTAATGATGAAATGTTGTTTGTTTTTTATCAGTGTGGTTGAGGCCTGTAGCCTATATGCTCAGAATTCTTCAGATATTGATTTGAACATGTTGGTTCACTCTAAACCTATACACGATAAAAAATGTATTATATAAACTTTATTTTGTTATTAGACATTAAAAAGGGGTAACTTTGAAATGCTATATTATTTTATTGAAATGGTTCATTCTTGGAGGGTCATTTTGAATAGGCTTCAAGTGCGTTCTCAGTTGGATCAACTGGTGTCACTTCCAGGGAATTATCACTTCTTGGTGACCATTAACCTTGCAACTAAAGTGCAGTCTCATTAATAAGGCTCTATCCATGTTTAGACTGAGCAGCTGCATAAATGCCTTTCAAACGAATTTGTCTTTCATGTATGCACCTGAACGAAATGTTCCAAAAGAGCCAATAGCCACTATGCAGGTGAACAGGTATTGGTGGCGACATGGATGCTTTTTAATTCTAAACATTTCCGCGAGGAATATACCGTCTGGTATAGGGGCTATTTGCAGCATATCTGCTGTTGTTAATAGAATAGCTCACATACAATTAAATAAACTATTCTAATGAAGAACTACAACGTCACATTTTGTGCAAATCACCTCTGCCTTGCCCCTCCCACAGCTAAGCCAAACTACATTGTATTGTTTTATATTGTGAAAATCCCCCAGGTTTGCAACACTTTTATTACCTATTGGAAACCTATTGTGTAGTTATTGACTTCCTGATGTTGGGGTATTATAAAGACTAATGCATTTAAAGGATCCCCACGGCTGATTATCATTGGATATCTCTCTCTCTCTTTCTCTCAAACACGCGCGTGTCTACACATAAACGTCAAATACTGACTTGAGCTGTGAGATCACGTTCCACACACATACACACCTGTGTTGCTTTTTGTGTCCAATTGTGAGAATTATCGCTAAAAATATATCCCTGAAGTACGCTATTATCCGCATTTAAATAGGCTATGAGTAATAGCACTGTCATACAGTCTAGAAAAAAAATGTGCGCATGGACATATGGTTAACAGTTAGCCCACTATCGCTGCACGTTTCTGTTTTCCTACTAGTTGTGGTAAATATTAACCTATAAGTACTGAATGTTTAATAACCAACATGGGCATGATGAAAGGTTTTGTGTGTCACTGCAGAAAAATGTACGCATATTTCATAATGCGACATCGCGAGTATAGCCTACCTGGAAACCACTGTAGCTTATACATCTCGACGATGAAAAAAACAAAGTTAATTGGAATTCGACTCAAATCGAGACAATTAAAGTGTCTTGCATTGTCCCTCACTCTCGGTTCAACCCGGCCCAGTTCCATGCTTACAGCAAAGACCCTACTCGGTTTTAACTGTGAGAGAATACAGACACGATGCTCTACCCAGCCCTGGAATGCTGCCATAATATCCTCCATAGATATGAGCCCTTGAATTTGGTGGTTTAATCGGCTGGAGTTTATACCTTTACTGGATTCAAACAGGATCAAGACGACCGTTCGCACCACAGAACAATCATTTTCTACTTCCGTCCTTTTTTATAATTCTGGAAAACGCGTGCAGACTGCTAGCGGAAAACTGAATTATTCCGGTGCACTTGGTAATGACGCGAGGAGATTTGCCACTCGCTCGTGCATGAATAGGAGCGTGCATTTGCGATTTTTCATGACATCATCATCATCATTACTTTACACTCCCGCGGTCTGAGGCCTTTGACCTCGCCGGGTTGGTCCAGATTTTGGCATCGGAAACCTACCCCTCCTTCTCATTTTCCCCTTTCCTTGGGGATGGCCCTTTTCCCACTCCTTTCAGACCGTTGGTAGCAGCTAGCCAACAGAACGGAACCCTTGGCTAAGAGACCTCGGCATCTCTTTTCTCCAACACGCTGGATACAATCGGACAACTTGACATTTTTGGCAACCCAACGAAGTCCTCTCTTCATAATCCAAAACAATCGCTACGTTTTAGGCTACCTGTGTCATTTCGCACTTTCGCCGGGAAGCGGATTTTCCAGCTCCGTATCTTCTTCGCTGTCCTCGCAGGATATCTATTGCTTCTGCCACAACGACTTAATAGAGGCGAAAGAGCCTTTTGTGGGATTGAATCGATTTGCATTGCAAATCAGGGCCTGTGCAACGATGGCTGCATCACACTGTTCTCTCTCTCAGTATAACTCACTAAATGTTGGTTAAAGTCATCATAATATGACAATCTTACCACCGGGATTATGTGTGATTTTTTTACCTTGTGTATTTTTCCCCCCAGTTTTTTGTTGTTGTTGTTGTTGTTTTACAACGGGTATGTGAGAGTTTAGGCGACCCATATCACCGAAGGGGCCTATATGGAAATGAAGTGTGGGAGTCATATTAGACCTACTTCTATAGTGCTTTATTTGCCTCTAAGTATGTGGGACAGCTACTAACAGCAGGGGCACAATCCCCAACGCAAGGAGAACAGACGACAATTATGGAATATGTGTGAAGAACGGGAAGTGGGTTGTTATCTTTGGTTATCTAGCTGTATGAGTGTGATGGCCGTCATAAAGCTAGATAACCGAAAGTAAAAACTACTTCCAGAATCATCGAAGATCTTGGACATACTGACTGGAGTAACAAGACGCATGACACTACTCGGTACACAAAATAACCTTTCTGGGTGACATTACAAAATGGATGGAATAAGTCTTAATATGGTAACCTACGTTAATGATATTACAGCTAGCATTGACCGGACATGTTCACTTATTGGAGAGTTGTGTTTATTCCTATGGATGTTACTACTTTTGGAAACTTAAAGTAGCTTGTAGCAAATCATAGCCTTTAGTAAATGTTGCACACACACACACACACACACACACACACGTTTTAGCACAGTTTACATTATAGGCTTTTGTAAGATTAAGATAATATTTTTTATTCTTCTTGTTATACATTATTATTGAAATGCATTATTTTTTATAATTGCATGTGGCAAATATGATAGAAAATATACGCGACTTGGAGTTCCAGCCCAGCATACATGCTCCTTCTGTTTGGACAATGTAGGCTGGCGTTGAGAATGAGTGACATTTAAGGTGGAACCCACGTGCGAGCCTTATTTCAGCATGATCGACTCCAACCAGGAAACGGCACTGGCATCCCAAACAGCAATAATTAGGACGTATAACAGAGCTGACAAAAATGGAGGATGGGGGGGCGGCCTTGCTTAATTGATTCCGTTAACCGCAGTGCTGGAGATGTGAACGACTGGACGCTCTCATTCCCACGCTCGGGGGCAAGTGGCAATGCCATGCTCAGTACGAATATGACAGACAACGCCGTGAAGGCGGGGGGGATGGGGGCGACAGGGGTCATGAAAAGACGTCAAGTGCACCAGACTCATCTGCATCCCCATAGAAAGAGGCGACGTTTCCCACCCAGCCGACGCGGCCTCCAAACTTGTAGTAACGGTTTTGAATGCGTAATGCCTTGCCAATTGTAGGCTACAGATAATGAGGACTGTGGGTCATTATCTTAAAACTGGATGGGTTTATAAATCCATACAAAGATGTTCTGTCGGCCTAATTATGGCATTTTATATGGGCCTTGTTGAGAGCTCTATCTGTGTTCTATTGTTTAACTCATGGTAATTCGTTTGACTGACAATGCAATATAAGCCTATACAGAAGTCTACCAAACTGAAGGCATGACCTCACTTAATGTGCCCCCTGCATTTGAACTTGACCAGGACCTTTTTGTCTTCCCTTAAATACTAGGACATGCCCTTGGCCTAATTAATATGAAGGCGAAGTAAAAAACTATATTTTTATTTTATTCTGATTTAATATTTTATGCGCTGGCGGATTTGTTTATTGCAATCAAGTGTGCACGTAGAGGGAATAAAGCACATTACTGTTTTTTTCTGTTAATAACGTTTCACAAACACTACATATTAAATGCTTTGTTGAAAACCCAAAACAGTTGCAAATGGCACCTAAACGATAGATTTCTTACGAGAAATATAGGCCTATTTACTTCAGAGAATATCCTCAATAAGGTGTCATTTGTAGACCTAAGCTGTTTTATTTTTATGGACTTTTTTAGTCTATTGTCTGTCGATTAGGTGACTGTTCTCTACACTTGTTCGTCAGCAATAAAGTAGCTTAGACTCGTACCATTAATAGAGTTATATATTTTATTATGTATTTTGCTTTCACATGTGTATAATAGTTTATTAGTAGTAGGAATTTTCATATGGATATTAATGTTTTAGTCTGTTGTATTAGTAATTGTCATACAGACTGTTTTAAAATCGTTCTGTTTAAAAAATGTATTAGCTGTATCCTACAAATTAAATTGTTTGGCTATTTTTGTAATCATTTTTTGTGCCGGCGAAGGTTTTATTAAGTGAAAGGTCATAGGCCCATGTGAAAGCAGAGTACGACCTATGCTGTTGGCGTCTGCAGTGCAGGGGTAGACGATTGCACAGAGGATTATTCAAGTTCAATGTTAATAAGGCTCACAGTGGCTGAATTCAAAACCGTCTTGCCGACTTTCTCACACCGTCAGACAAAACTAGTGTGTCTTGTTCCGACCGTTGTCAAAGAGAGTATACAATATCAGGTTTGCGCGGAAAAAAAGAGAACAATTCGGGCGAGCTGTGAATAACCAAGTTTCATTGCCCAGGCGTTAAGTCGATTGAAATCGTTGTCTGGATGTATGAATGGCAGCATTGTTTTCGAGTCTGGGGCCACACTAAATGTCAGCAGTGTGTAAAGAAAAACTTGAGGTCTATAAGTAACCCAGTGAATATAAATCATTTGATTCTCCGTAGTATAAAAGGCCATTGCCCTGACTGAATCAAACGATTTCTTCATCACTGGAGGTCAGAATGTTTTATGGTGACTTTGCCCCAATTACATTTCTAAGTCTAGCGTTATCCCCAAATAAATTGTGCCATTTCAACATTCCTCAGCTAATGCATTTTGATGGAGAATGTAAAAATACTTTCCAGTACAGGCTACTTGTTTTAATTTATCAGAAATACCACTATGATCTTTAGCATTTGATAGCTTTTTGTCTTGTATTTTATATGTTATTGTAGCCTACTGTCATGACTTTTGTAGGTGATCAGACACTTTTTCACTGTAGTGCATCACTGTATCAAACAGCACATGTTAACCCCAGTCATTCACCTTAATATGAACGTCATCACATTGCAATGCCAGATGTAGCCCAGTATTGCCAGGAGAGAGCAGTATCACATGTCCAAAACTGCTGCAAATCACACTTGCATCTCTCCATAAAAGTCAGCCATATTCTTACTGTGCATACTGTAGCAGGGACTGGGTAGGTTGTGGTTTGCATGTGGCGTGTTCTGTCTCTAGAAAATGAATATATATATATATATATATATAGTTGATGGTATTTAGTCCCCTTGTAAACACTGGCCAATTCTGCCAGAGTTTGATTATGTGGTACATGCTCTATCGAGCAGTATATTGAGCTGCAATTCAAGTATACCCAATAGCAGACAGTCTTAGAGATGTTTTTTCTCTCTGGCTCATCTTGGTTGGCTGTGCATTCTACAGTAGGACGTGGTTGGATTCGCTGTGAGGACAGCCGTGGTTACTTATGAAACTGCCATCCAGGCAGGCTGGTGAGATGAGGAGGAGGAGAGGTCTCGCCATACTTTTCAAAAGGCCCGTTTTAACATAGGAATCTGGGCGTGTGATTTGACTATGGGTGTTAAGGATGGGTGGTGACGCCTCCTCTCTGCACAGTAACACTGGCTCCACTACCCCCTCCCTCTGCACCTACACCTACAGTGCTCCACGGCCATTGTTGTCACGTGATTGGCTGAATAACATAACCATGGCGACCACAGCAGGTTTTTCATATTCATTGGTCAAACAATCAGCATATTTTACCCCTGTGTGCTCGTTTTCTTTACGGGCTTTCTTTTCGCGCATGGAGCTCCTGTGGTAACAAGTGTAATCTGGCAGGTTGTGCCTTAGTGACAGGCCCATCCGGGTCACGTCTGTGGCGGACAAAGGATGAAGAACTGTCACTATGTTGTTACTACTCCTAGGATAGACATGCTTTGTCAATGGGATGGGTGCTTTATTCAGGTTTCATTACATGCAAATAAATAAATGAAATAAACAAATACACATGAAATATGTCCATATCAATAGGCTTCAGACCAAACCAGACCAGAGCATGCTAGAATATGTGAGACCAGATCAAAACAGACCAGACCAGACCATAGAATACCAGAACAGACTATAACAGAACAGAAAAAAATAATACCAGAACAGACCAAACCAGACCAGGGCATGCCAGAATATGTGAGACCAGATCAAAACAGACCAGACCAGACAGTTAAAGAGCAGACCAGACCATAGAATACCAGAAAAGACTACCAGAACAGAAAAAAATAATACCAGAACAGACAAGACCCTAAAGTACCAGTGCATACCAGTCCATACATGTGCAGAACAAACCAAACCACACAATACCAGACCAGACCAGATCTAGACCAGACCAAACCACACCAGACATCTGCATCATGTAGATGAGGAACAATGGCTGTGTCTCAGTAACGTCTGGTCTGTCTGGCATCTCTCCCTGTGTCTCCTGGACATGAACTTGAACTTGAGACACACAGCCAGACACCATCTGTGCACAAGGGCTAATGAATTCAGTGCATTCAAGTCTGAGGATCGCCACCATTGATGAGGAGACGGCCCCAGACTGAGTTAGCTCTTCATTACTAATAGAATTCAGCCACCAATGCAGCTGTTAGTTCTAATTCTTCCCTTTTTCAAAACAGAAGTGTGTCTGCGTTTCACTGGGTGGTTGTCTGTTAGTTGTGCACGACTGCGTGTCCCTTGTTTGTGAGTATCCGTGTCCAATTGACATAATGCATGATAATATCCGTATTTATGTGGATATTTTTGTGTGTTCGTGTGTGTCTATTTTCCACCTTGTCGTCCCACTATTTTGGGTAAACTGTACCTCATTTGAAATCCCGGGCCAACCGTTATAAACAAGCTGCCACGCTAAAGTCATTGCCTTTATAATTGAATGGGCCAGTTTAGCGTTTCCCTGATAAGGCCTGGTAACTGAATGAGGTTCTAGAGCTTAAACAAGCAAAGCACTATGTGAATTCCTCAGCCCCCCTCCCCCCCCAACCCATTCCTTCTGCTCAGGTCTCTGTCTCTCACACACACCAGGCTTTTTCCTCTGGTTGGTGTCACCGTGGCAACGGGAGGTGAGCTCACGGTGCGCATGTCGGTGTCTGAGCTCCTGGAGCAGGACAGTTTCCTGGTTTCGGTGTGTGTGTGTGCTGTGTGTGCGCGTGTGCATATGCATGTGCTTGTGTGTGAGTAGCTGAGTATAATACCACTCTCTCATCACACACATTAAGGTGCTGCCATGTATTTCTTGTCAGGTGACTTCCTGCCAGTTCTCACCGTGTAACATTGTGTGATGGATATCATGACCCAAGCAGTGCATAGGCTACTCAGAGAGGGTATGCTCCTCTCACCAAATGACGACAGCCCGCCGCTCTAGATAATAATATTAAAACACCAAAGTACCACTGGCTCTTATTACCGCCGGTCGGCCATTAACACAAGGATGTGTCCAGCCTCCTTCCACCTCCTGAACAATCAAGCAGCCATAACATGAGCCAATAATCCACTGAGGAATGCCATGGTTGGTCTTTTTTAATGACATCATGCATGGCCACTTGAGCGTGGTTGTGTGGAACAGCGGGCCTGCTGTGCTCTGCCACGACATTCCTCCCTCCAGCAGGCTGCCTGGAGGTGGTCGTGGACAGGCCCGGCGCCCTGTGGACCACGCCACATTACGGTCACCTCCAGAACATGACTGGATCACAGTCGGCTTAACGGGACATCAAGAACTGTCATTGTAAAAGGTAGCCCTCGTAGCGCCGTCACGTGCTTTCATGATATCGGTTGGTTTGTTTGACGAGAAGAGCAAATGGGACATCTATTGATGATATTATTGCTTGAGCAAAATATGAATTGAATCTGAAACAAAGCCGGATGACTTTAAAGCATTAATCATAAAGCATTTAGTTTGTCTCACAACAATACAGTTACACTCAGGTAATGGATTTATATGATGTACAAAAAACATACAAAACATATTCAAGGAAAAATACTAAACAATTCTTAACTTGCGTTTCAATGATTAATATCGTTTTTATTCTATTTTCCTGCATTTGTATGTTGGAAAATCAAATCAACATTTGATTTTCCAGCATACATACCTCCCTTCCCATCCCAGAAATTGATCAACAGACTTCCACAAATATGCTAATGCTAGCCAGATAAAAGTACACATTATCATAATTGCTAATGCTAGTGCTAAAAACACAGAAATGATGGTTGCCATAAGATTAATATGACTGATGTTGTAAACTGCGCGTACAATGGCTACACTGGCTGCATACGTATGAATGGCAGCTTTATGGCATCTGCCTAAACCCATCTGACTGCCTGCATGTCCTTTTCAATGTCTCTGTGCTCCGCTGGCTTTTGATTATGTAAATAACTCCTGCTATAAATAAATTATTATAATTGCATCTAAAATATGCTTCAAATCTTCTTGGAAGACGAAAGTCTGTAAATAATGTATTCCTTTTATTTTTCATTATTCATTCCCAATTAATTACAAATAGCCAAAAGTGATGCCTTGTGGCTTGACTGTCCTGCCATATATTTTGTGGACACTGTATTTTATTTCTTCTGGTCTTTTTCTAATAACACTGAAATGTTGTTTTACTCTGCATTCTTTCATTATGTATAATATTATTAGTTAAAAGGGGCTTTTATGTGAGAATATTAATGATTGTAGAAACCACCAACTAATCAACTAGGTAAAGACCACACCTTCAATGTAGTCATTTTAAAGATTCTATTGAAAAGAAACCGGGGGTAGATGTGTTGGCTTGGTGAAATGCAAAGTGTGGACATCGAGTATGTAGAGGTGTGGTTGAATCAGTTTTCTACATGTTGCAATGACACTGACTACTTTAGCCCCATCGATGACTGGGGAAGCTCGTGAACACCTTCAGTACTGCTGCAATTAAAACAGGCCGTTCCTTCTCCTTTGTAAAGGACCGACTGTTCGGGCCTGGATGTGTTTTGAATATGGCACGCCAGCGCAGCGTACTGTTTCACAATTAAATTACGTGGAATCTTGGCTTGTCAAGGAAGACGGCTTCGCTGCATATAGAGCAGTAAGCACCGCTAGTAGCCGCAATGGTTACATTAGCATCTGGGCCTTTTATGCAAATTTTATGAGAGGACTCATGCATATACGCCAAGGCACAGGAGCCGGCGCCTAATATCCTTATTAGAGAAGGGAGAATTAAATATTTATTAGGGGGGCAGGGGTTAGGGAGGGCTGCTTGCCCAGTGCTGTTGTGAAGACCTGTGATAGAGAAGGAGGAGATGGAGGAGGAGGGGCTTGGTTGGCTCACTGAAAGTGTCTCCCCCCTCAAGGTGCCACCATCTTAAGGCGTTTGGCAGTGGTGAGCGCGTGCGGAGGGTAGACCTAAAATGTCCGCTGGCACACGCGCGCGTACAGACACGTACCACATGCTCAGCGTGGTAGACGCACGTTGTGCTCTGAGGCCAATTATTCAATTAGTGCCGTCACCAGCCATGCATGCCATGGATCTCATTTGCATACATTAATTCCTTGGATTATTGTCACCTATTTGATTTTCCCGTATCCTGCTTTCCAGTGTTGGTGTCTTGTACTGCATGGACGGCGTTTGTCACAACTAAAAATAGTAGTATTTGTGTAAAATATTTTAGCAATTTTCGGCTCTACCCAAAGCAGTTAATTGAATATCACATTGTATGTAAAAATGGTGTGCTCTCTTCATATGAACAGTGGTTCAAGTTCCCTTGCAGGCCAAAACTAAAACTCAAAGATGGACTAATTGACTTAGGATAATGATGTAATGATTAAAAAAGGAAGCCTTCGTCAAGCAAGTGCCATACCTTTCTTTTGTTAGCTCCAAAAACGACACAATAAAGAGATAAATACAGTCCCAGTTTGTTTGAAATAACATGACAATACATTCAATTATAGTTTACAATTACTAACAACAATTAAGAGGTTATGAGGACAAAGCAGTGTAAGATTCTTATTTTTCTTTTCATTCTTAGGAATGTGAAACAAAAGACATAGGTAGACAAAAAAAGAACCAAAGCTTTATGATGTTGAATAAGGAAGGTGGTTAACAAAAAATAAATTATCCACTTAACAGTGGATTGGTAGGTTGTTCCACAATGTTGCTCTGGTCTTTTACAGTTAGACAGGACAACTAGGTTCAGTTAAAGACTTTCTCTCTCCATAACTCTCTCCCCCGGTCCTCCAGGCTACCTATTTCCCATTAATTAATTACTACAAATGTGCTACAAAAGGGAGCGTGGTCACAATCAGAGGTATGCTTCTACACACACACACACACACACACACACACACACACAACCCATATGCAGCCATACCAAATGGGTCATATTTCAAACTCTTACAACTGCACACATCACTGCTACCTTTCAAAAAATGTATGCCTGCGTCTTCAGTCAGTCAAATCAATACTTTTGTCACCTCTTTCATATGTGACAGGGCACCTTCCACTGATATAATCTGTATTTGGCTAGATCTTTCCTCTCTAGGATTTGTGTGTAATTTTGAGATGCCAACTTCACAAAATTGCAAATGCTGAAGTTTTTCTTTTCAGTCGGTTGAAACACCTCCCGCTATGGTTTGAGAGACGGGTTAAGCTGCTCTGGTCGTGACCTCTTTGTTTTCCAACCATGTGGACCAAGGCCACCACTCACAGCCTACGGTGCCTTTTGGCCAAACCAGGCAATGGCTTGATATAAGTTGAAGTGCTATAGGGGAGAAAAGACTGATAGGAAAACATAGATGTTTTGTGATTTCTGTCCTGTGCATTGCATTAGTTTTCTCTGATTCATGGAGGAAGTCCCAGATGTGGAAACACAAGCTATGTCAGCAGACAGAAACATCTGGGTGTGTGTGTGTGTGTGTGTGTGTGTGTTATGCGGGTTTTTATGTACTGTACTGTATGTATTATAACATTTCCTAAATTACAATAAATTTACCAAGCAAACAATCCACATTATGAACACTAATTTGAGCTGAGCAACTTCACAGTATGAACCAGTTCCTACCGGTCAGCCCTCTTTATGGATAATCTTGGTAGGCCCCAGAGTAGGGAAGTCAAGATAATTAAATGACCGTGTTTGAGTCTGACCCCTGCTAATGGATTATTACTGCAAGGAAATGAGACAGCCAATGTCTGACTCAGATAAGAATAATATTAGGAATGTAAATTTAAATGTAGTGTAGCATTAGTGGGCACTTTACACAGAATGAAACTGTGGCCAGGCTTCATTCAAACCAAACCCGCTATAGCAATGTTCAGCATATGTTCACTATGTATTTGCACTACAATTCATCAGTCATTCACCTATAATCGGTGAGGGTCACCGTAATTGTCTTCTTTCTTCTTCCTTTGAACACTGATCTAGCTGATTGCTTAATAATAATGGCGTACTTACTCTCAACTGGGCCGTGTGGCTGTCCCACATTAAAGCTGTCCGCTAAATGACAAAAAAGTCAAATGTAGCCATGTGAGGTTTTTACACAGTCCCCCATGACCAGTCTGTGAGTACATTTGGCCACTGGAAAAGGAGTTACTGTGTAAATACTGCAATGCAGGTTTGCGTGCGTTGGTGCCTTGCATTCCGGCCTTTGTGTCTTCATGTGCCAGAGTGCCTCCGTTGTGGTTGAGTTTTGGTACCCAGGCTTGTTTGGCACAGCGATTCTCTGCATGTAGGCCAGCAGCTGCATAGCAAGAGGAGGGGGATGGGGAGAACAGGGGAGAGATGCAAAGAGACAAGCCGCAAAGGGAACGGAGTGGGGGTGCCGAGCTGTTAGCCTAAACCCAGCCGTAGGGCGAGGAACCACAGAACCGCAGGAACATACCAGTGCGCTGAGAGACAGAACGGGAGGAACACAGTGCACGTATGTGTGTGTCCAATACGTTTTTTAATCAATCTTAGAGTGAAATCACTTATCAGTCCTCAGATATAGCTTTTGAATTTGCGTGCGTTGTTGAGCAGGTTGAATGTATTTGCGTGTGTGTGTGTTTGCGCGTGTGTGCGTGTGTGTGTGTGTGTGTGTGTGTGTGTGTGTGTGTGTGTGTGTGTGTGTGTGTGTGTGAGACTACCATGTGATATTATTTTTCTGGTACAGTAATTAATGCTTCAGAAATACTTTACATTACATTGTAATCTTTTAGGATGGCTGTTCAGTTGTTCGTAATCTATTAATAAACATTAATACCTAATAACAATATTGTTAATGCGCTTAATTTGTACATAGGGCAAGATAGATAAGCATTATATTAGTGGTAACAAACCCAGTTGCTAGTATCTGTGTGTGTGTGTGTGTGTGTGTGTGTGTGTGTTTGTGTGTGTGTGTGTGTGTGTGTGTGTGTGAGTGTTCATTTTGATTTGACATGAAGGCTTAATAGGAACTTGTCAGTCTCCTGGTGTCTGAGAGGAAGGCCACATCATTGGTAGGCAACAGAACTCTGAGAAACTGGGAACAGATATGAGATGGGCAATTCAACTAACTGACACAAAACGTCAAACAAAAACCAATGATTAGAAAGTTGAACAAACCATGCGAATCTACACAGAAAAACTACTAAAAATATGTATTTAACCATTTAAACAAACATGTATGTGGCCATACAAACGTATATGTACTGATATGACTATCCTTTCACCTGTTTAGTGTAAAGTGTCATCAATCAGGTTACTTGATCACTTTAGTAGCGTTACTGAACCAACCTACTGTTTTTAAGTAACTCGTTGTTTCCAATACGCGTAGACCTAACCACATGGTTTGTAACTTGAATACGTGTGTGCATCTGTACACCAGCTTGTTTTATACCCAGATTGGATATACCCAGGAAACAGCAGCAAAATGATTTCAGAGCCGGCGCTGTCTTCACTCATTTGCTTCAACGAGCCTAAGCAATGTTGTCTGTTAAGATATTGACAAAATACATATTTGCCATGCAAAAACCAACAAATAATAACACAAATGACATGGCACAATGAAGATTCAAAACCTGACAAAAAGGAACCATGGCCACCAAGTCACAACACAACCACCAAACGAACCAGCCGTGTGTCTGCTCTCCAAGAAGTCAGTGACTGATGATCACCTTAATTGGCTGCATCGGATGTCCTTATCATGCCTTCTTGGCAGATCACAGCCATTGACTCAGTTGGTGCTGACATCTAGGGGATGGAGTGTGGAAATGCTGTCTCTTAGTGCGCACACTATCCATTCTACTACATAACAGTGACTACTCAGATGATCATTGCAATGAAAAGGGGACCAATTATTAGTATTACTCCAGCTTTACTCAGTTTTAGTATAAATATGAGCTCATTTGGTAGACTGGATCCAGTTGTCAGTGGTGACCTTCCCTAGAAAGAGCTCTCACAGGGAAATAGATGTTGTTTTCATGTGTCTTCATTGGTTATGGACTTACCAATTTTCTGTGATGTGGGGCCCAAGAAGCTGTTCTCTCTAAAAAAGTAGATATTGTACAGCATGCATGAGATTTTTCTTGGTGGGATGGAGTTCACCTTTGACCCCGGAGGGTCATATCTTCCCCAGGACAGGGGATAGACTGAACTCCCTCACCTCAGCCTTTCACAAGGTTGGGTCAGGGGTGAAAATTCAGAGGAATATGGGTCAAAAACAGTGTCACTGAAATGTGTCTAGACAAGACTAGTCTGGTTTGTGTCCTGCAGTACTTCACATAGAAAGAGGAGGCAGCCAATTCCTGTTTTAATTTACGCAATCAGGCCTAATGATTCTAACTTCTGATTGAGCTGACTTATTCAGTATTTACTGTGAAAGCATCTTCACTAAGGCGTGAACGTTTCCTTTAAATTTCCATCTGTTGGAGACAGATTGAACAGTGCTCTTTTAACCACCATTGAAAACTGTTGCACTTATCATAGTAGGCTACCATGTGTAATTTAATGACACATACTGTACATTCGAGTTAGAATATAAAGATGTAACTCAGGAAAAGGATCTAAAAAGCGTTTATTGGTAGAGGGAAGCAGTTGAGTGACATTAAGGTGTTCGAGATGCTTTTTGTGGCAGTGTACAATGTTTGAACAGAAATGTGCAAAACGTTATTGCCAATTTATCACTCTGAAGAGCAAACTTAGCGCTGGCACATACCACCTCTGCTCACAAGAATCATGTGATCAGCACTGCGTATCATATTCATTGTGATTGCCTGTGGAATTATTATTTTCTTACCATGAAGGTTACCGTCTTCGTGGAGAAGCACTGCATTTACAATCTTTCCTATTGGACTTGTTTCCTTGTGTTGCAGGGTTGGTGAGATTTGGCCCTGGACCTGCTTCTGCAGGAGAGATGACCAATGGCAATGTCTGGGACTACTGCTGAACCATGAGGTGAGAAAGCCACTGGGCTTTCAGAGAGGGGGGACAATTAGGTTTAGGCATAGGTGAGTTTAGGGTTAGAGTTAGAATTAGCATTATCGTTAGGGTTATACATTTGGGGAAATAAGATTTTGAACGGTGAGTGCATTTTGGACCCCAAAATATTCTCATAAATATAGTCTGTACATGTGTGTGTGTACATGCGAGTGGCTGTATGTGTGCTATTTCCCATGTTCACGTGAGCCTGTATGCATACATGTGTGCTTGAAATTGTGTGTCTGGATTCCTGCAGCAAAGTTAGTGCCTTTGTTGAGCAAGCCCTTAGATGTTTGCATTGGTCCAGTGAACGCAGTCAACAGAAAAATACTGATTTGAGGAAGTCCAGACAACAAGGCCACGGGCAATATCAAATTCCATAACCCATTATTCCTCTGGCCTCTGGTCTGGTCAAAAGCGAAGAGCCACCAGGCCCCTAGAGGCTAGTATCCGCTTTTTATCATCAGCCCAACTTCACAGTCTAAGAGGTGGAACCCACACAAATCTGACACAAATGATCTACAAGTTAAAAGTGTTCCTGGCAAGGTTATTTGCAAGTTTCCCTTTTTATTCACCGCATAATCTGAGCAGACAGTGTGGATGTAGAGTGGTGCCATTTTGGTCAATCGCTGACATTTCATATGCTAGAGGATTTCTACACATTATACGTTGACTACAGTATTATTTGGTATTATTTTATGGCCTGTTTCCTTGTACATTGTAATTCTCAGGGGGGAAACGAAATTCTTGATTTGACCTTTGGCCTTGACCTTCTTAGATTGGCAGATTGTGAATTTCTTGGGATATTTCTTGCGTACGCTCTTCTGCACAATATGCTGAATCTGTAGACATACAACTCTGTCAGCAAAAAATATTTGAATAGCTAAAAATACCAACCTCTCACTCCAGTCCTTAACAATTCCTCACCCCTTCGGAATGATTTGGCGACTCCAAATGGTCTTGGTATTTCATTTAAACCAGATTTTTTGTGTGATCTTATAGAAATAAAGGGTGTGAGAGAGTGTTGTCAGTGGCAGGAGTCAGAAGCAGAGTCACTAAACCACCATTTAAACTCCCAGACCTTCAGCTGTCATTGAGAGGAACATTGTTATCAAATCCTTTTCAACACTGATACAGTCAAGGAGAACATTTTGAAAAAAACAGCAAAATAAAAGAAAGTGAAATCAAGGATGTGGTTCCATGTTTTGGTATTGAATAGCAAGCCCACTTGTGTACTTATACTGTGCATATTTTTAATTTTATTCCAACATCTTTAAAAGATACAAGTTATGCAGTAGCCAATGTTGGCTTTTAACACTGAGTCAAAACCAAACAGGAACATTTTTCAGTTAATTATTCAGATAAACTTTAATTCATGGGTCTTTAGGAACAGGTGATGTGTAAACTCATAAGTCTGGAGGATGGTAGATAGATCCTATCAATCAAGCCATTAGTTAGGGTTTGCAATATACTGGAAATGCAAATGCAATGTATCTGTCCAAAATATTACCTGATCTATAATGTTTCGACAAAAATTCCTAAGCATTTATGTCACCATACTAAAATCAGCATTAAGGCAAGGCAGTTGGCACGTAATGCTAAGCAATGTCTATCCTCCCAACTGGCAGTGGGACCAAGGATGCTTTAGGGGTCGTGGAGTAGAGTCAAATCCCAGTCTGAAAGGGGTGACTAATTGATCATATATTTTTAACACTTCTATACTCCTAACAGTACCCAAATAGCAGTTACAGCTTTGTTTCACTATATGCACACAGCACTGTGCCTCTGATATTCATGTCACATATACAGTAAGCTTAAACCACAATGCATACAGTCCATATATGGTGGCATGTATTGACATGATATATGACATTTATTTGGTTAATAGAATAGCCACCATGACAAAGCACAATGTCAATCAATCAGTAACATTTATTTTATGAAACTGTTTTTAAATCAGCAGTTGTCACAAAGTGTTTTTACAAATACCCAGCCTGAAACTCCAAGGAGCAAGCAACAAGAGTTAATGCACAGTAACTAGGAAACACTTACTAGTAGGATCCAAATTAGGAAAAAACCTAGAGAGGACCCAGACTCTGAGTGGTGGCCCGTCTTCTTCTAGCTGTCATGGGTGTTTGTATTGTATTGCCTTGGTATTTGGCACAACGTCACTAATTTAGTGTAAATGTTTTTGTAAACCAAAAAAATATGGAAATATGACAAAGACTTGTTGTTAGAAGGCACAGCCTGTTTGCCTAAAGAAGACCTGCCAGGATTTAGCTACATGCAGCCTCCACCACAGGACATAAGGATTATCTCCTGCATGTGTTTGCATGATGAAAAGCATGGTACAGTATGTGTGTGTGAGTGTGTGTACTGTTTATGTGTGTGTGTGTGTGTGTGTGTGTGTGGGTGGGTGGGTTTGTCTATGTGTGTGAATCACCAACCTAGGACAATGGGTGCTAGCGTAATACACAGCTTTTGGAAGTCCATAAGCAAAAATCCACACCTGTCCACGCCACCAATATATATTTTTTTGATATCATGTAATAAATATGTAACAAACAAATACTATATATTGGTGCTAAAGCAGCAAGGTTAAAGCATTGACAGTAGAAAAAAGTAGGTCATTCATATAAAAAACAAATTCATATGAAAGCGGTTATTTCATTTAAATTATTTATTTTCCATCTGTAATTTTTGGATTTCCTATTCGTCATGTAATTCTATATTTCATGCCTGGATAAGATTCTTCCATGCTATATATGGCTGAGACTCATGCCTCTTAGCGATAGTACATTCTTTCCCCGTCCGCGGCTGTTCAAAAATTCCAGAAAACCGGAACATATCCATGGTTATTTCTCATTTTAATGCACAGTATTACCAGGGGTGGGGCATTAGTTATCAATTTACTGTTAAAAGGAAGGAGAGCACATTTTCTTTTGTCATTTAATATCCAAGTAGCCATCAGCGGAGTGTGTAATAGCGTTGCGTAGGTAGAGTTTCTCCTGTATCATCGTTTTACAGTGAGAACAAAGGATATGCGCATAATATAATCATGCAAATGAAGGCAAATGTCTGGCAGGGAGTAGTAGGGGAAGTAGTGGCAGGAGGGATGAGGGTTTGCCGAAGCTGAGAGGGGTGGGAATAACTTGGTGCTTACCGCTGATGGGCAGGCCTCTTCTGCTCACAATTAGAGATATTGCTTTCATTAACAAAAAAATTTTTGACGACCCCAAATCATAGCTTCATAAATCTCAGTCTTATTCCAAAGCCCCATTTATAGCCTCCTGAGACCCTGTGTCCGCATATGAGGACACTATGTTTTAGGCTTCCTGCACCATGTACTTCATTCTGTTTAACTTAAACCTATTGTCCTTATTAGAGGACAGTTGTCTGCGCCATGCTTAGATATTATACTTATCAGGTCCTACTAATCCCAAATAGCTAAGAGAAATTAAAAATGCGTACATGATCAAAGCTCAGGTCTTAGGAGGTTAGTGTTTGTTGTGTAGTTAAGTGTTTTGAATATCCCTCGTCTGGGCCTGGGTGGGCTTACAATGCCCAAGCAGGATACACACATCTTGCATGTACACATCTTGCTCCTTCCCACGTTCCCATTGTTTTAAAGCAACATTTTGCATAGATGTTCTCTGTGAATGACATATTCCATTCTCAACCCCGGCTTTCATACGCTGAATGCTGAGGGGTTTAAAGGAAAATGTGTCTCTTGTGTTTTAACGGAGGAGGCCGGGTTAGGAGGACAGGGTGGCAGTGTGTGTGAAGGCTGATGCAACGGCGCTTCAGCCGTATACAGCATCAGAGAAATGCAAAGCAGATATTACTAACGCCACAGCTAATGAAAGTCCCCCCCCCCCATCCGCTCAGTGAAAACCAGTCGACACTTCAACCTTATCAAAAAGTGTGACATTTTCCTGAGTACATTCATTAAGGCCTACCGGGGGGGATTAGGGATTGACAACAGCCCCCCTCCCTTCCGTTGCCATCAGCCCCTTACAAAAATCACAGTGACAACGTACCCGTGGATATTCAAATCAGTGTACGCACACCACGCACGCTGAGCATTTTGCATTTATTTACTATTAAAAATAAGGCTAGAGCCCAAAGTGTACACTTCGTTTCAAAACCCTTGTCACGTGGGTTTTATGTGTTTTTAATGTGCTTTTTCTATGTAATATTTTTCAGAGGAACATCTGAAATATAATTTGCTGTGCCTTTCAACACCTCAGGATTAAAAAATGGGAGACAGCTAACGGTTACTATCACAGAAGATACACAATGCTGGTCACAACTTTCAGTATAATTCCAATATATTCACAACACACATAGTTTTGATTACTGTACTTTTTTAAACAATACCTTATTGTATTTTAATGAAGATAGATATGCATTTCAAGACAAACTTCAGAGACTATCCCTCTACATATCTATTCTTGAAGGTGTACGCTTCAGTGTGTCTAAATAGTGTTCAGAGCTGCCTGCATTTAAACAATGCTAAGTGATTTGTGTGCAGTAGCATATAAGAGAACACTGGAACATCTCGCAGACACGCACACACACACACACACACACACACACTCACACACACTCATACACACACACACACACACACTCACGTCTGGCCTACCCCTCAGACACAATATGGCGAGTGAGAAAAGGGGGGGGGCAGACAGACACTATAGCTAATGAATAATAATGTTGACATTCTTGCATGTCTAATAGAGGTTGACTAAGAAACCTTCTGGCTGGGCCATCGCATGTGTGTGTGTGTGTGTGTGTGTGTGTGTGTGTGTGTGTGTGTGTGTGTGTGTGTGTGTGTGTGTGTGTGTGTGTGTTTTTGTTCAAGATGCGTGTATGAATATGTAGTTTTTACAAAACCAGCGCTCTAGAAGCTGAAATACATCACAGTTAAAAAGCGAAATATTCCTGCACTCAATCTTCCAAGATGTGCCAAAGGGGCAGGGATTCATTATGAGTGCAAGCATAGACATCACCAAGTCCCCGGTCAGTCGTCCCTTTCAGTCTCCTATCACGTAGAACGATACACACCAACGGTAATTGGATATGAAAGCTGAAGGATGTGATAGACATCGGAGATGGAGAAAGACAGGCAGTGTCTCCAGAGCACGAATGGCAAAGATGAAGCTCATTTTCTGTGGGCACCTGGTGGCGTCTGCATAGCAGATCGCTGAAATCCTCCTGAATGCGGGGCAGGGGGCTTACGAGAGGGGGGTTGGGTTTATAGTCAACCAGGCCTTATATCAGCCTGGGTACATCCCCCCTCCACACACACACACACACACACACACACACACAAACGCACAAAATATGTATTTTTTTGTCTGCATCAAATGTCAAGTTAATTTCCTGGGTGCTATGAGTAGTGCGTCCTCCCCCTGGGTATGTGAGTGGGGGAAGGGGGCAGAGCCAGGAAAGAAGATAGGCGAGAAGAGGTCCCGAGGCGGGGGCGACTACAGTATGCTAGCTTCTGTAAATTGGCACTCTCTGGAGTGCTGGAGTGGCGATGTGTGTGTGTTTGTGAGTGTTTTTGTGATGATGAGTGTGTGTCTGTATGTGTGTGTGTGTGTGTGTGTGTGTGTACCTGTACACGGTTCTGTTTTGGGAGCTCAGTGTGTGTTTGTGTGTGTGTATTATTGTTTGTGTGTGTGTATTATTGTGTGTGTGTGTGTGTGTGTGTGTGTATGTGTCTATGTATGTATGTATTGATACACATGTTGTATTTCTAGTGGTGGCATACTTTCTTTCTCAATGATTAAAATGTAAAACATTTATTAATCATCTTCAGTGTTTATACATGTGTGTGTATGTACTGTATGTATGTTGTATGTATGTTGTATGTTGGAATTCCCCATGGCCATGTGGAGCATATCATGTGGTCCTTTAGGAGAGCAGTTCCTTTACAAGAGGACAACCTTGTCTTTCTCTATCTCGGCTATAAGGAGCTGACCATTATCATGTATGCTGGCCATTAACTAGAAGAACCCAGCACTCCATCATTATCATAGTCCCTTACCTTCTCATGAGTGTTTTGTCTGTGTGCGTGTCAATGAGTGTGTGTTAGTGCAAGGAGCAGTTTGTTGTGCAGTGTCCAGTCAGTGAGCTGATATAAAACTTATATCAGCCATTACGTGTGACCCTTCCAACGTGTGTTTTGCTGTATTTTTATCACCGTATTACAGTATTACTGTATTCAATACACTTCTTGCATAGGACCCCTAAATGTTGTATTGCCTGGCATTGTCCACCACCCCCTCCAGAACCCATATTTGCATTGAATAATTGCGTGCCTCTGACTGGGTTTATTATGTCAACCATTCAACGGGGTCACTCTTTTTTTCCGATTTGCTGTGTAAAAGAAACATACATTTTTTTTTTACAATCACAACATCCTATTAGTATTTACTTCCCAATTCTTCTCTGTATATAGAATATGTTATGCGGAAATGAATAATACAATATATATATATATATATATATCTTTTAAATTAATACAATTATAGAACATTATGTAGTACCTTTAACTGTACAGTATAAATGGGTAGATTTTGTTACATTTACATTTTAGTGATTTACCAGATGTTCTTATCTCGAGCGACGTACAGTCGCTTTACATTTTACATTTGAAGAGAGCTAGGTTAAATGACCACACTGCTTACTAGCGAGTGCTTTCTAGTGCATTTTGTCTGTCCTTTAATGTCAACAGCGACCCTCTTTGGAAATATACAAATGTTGGGGTCATCAAATGTCTGGCTGCCTCTTATTGCTTATTTGTCAATCCTCAGAATCCAGGAGAATAAGGGGTTAACGAGCGCTGAACATTTTGTGGAGTTAACACACATAGCCAAATTGTGATTGCTTGTGTGTAAGTGTGTGTGTGCGTGCGGGAATGCATGTTTGTTGTGACAGTCAGGTTCAGTGTCTGTAAGTGTACGAACGCATATTTGAGCATTGCGACAGACCTCTAAATCGCTGTAATGTGGAGAACGGGATGATTCATTTGTCAGTCACGTATTTGCTGATAGTACAGTATGCTCCTACCCAACAACTGCCACATCTCATAACCCAGATAACCTACACCAGCCCCACAAAATTACGCATATTCATGATGCTGCTTTGCATGGCACTGGTATCCTGTCCTGTACAGTGGCAATGCCATCCGAAGATGTGGCAGAGCAGATGGCTCTGAGGCCACCGATCCACTGTCTCCTTACAAGCTGGATAACATTTCCAGCTTGGCGTTTTTTTTTACGACTTCAGAGCGCTTCAGTATGGAACGCCTGTTCGTGTTTAGCAGAGTAGCCAGTATGGAACGCCTGTTCGTGTTTAGCAGAGTAGCCAGTATGGAACGCCTGTTCGTGTTTAGCAGAGTAGCCAGTATGGAACGCCTGTTCGTGTTTAGCAGCGTAGCCTCTGGATGCCTGCATTCAGTCTGTATTAAAGACATCAGCTTTGTCGTGGATTATCAAGGTCATTGTTATTGAGATCTTTCAACTTTTTTAAGGACACGCTGGTCACATTTTCACATACGTGTCTCCCTGCTTCCTTTCCCCATCTCATCAGTGCTGTCATGCGTGTACCTTTTTGTCTCTGTTAATGAAAATCTGAGGCATTTCTGTTCCGATCAGAGATAAGCACCAGGAGGAGTGAATGTGCAGCAAACCAAGATGGATGAAAGAGTGATGTTAGCTCAAGGGAGACTAGAACAGAGGGATGGAGAGAGGATGGAGCAAGAGAAAAGGAGAGGAGGGGCAGATGGACGTGGAGGAAAGACGTGTCTTGGTGGCTGGCTCAATGGCCCTTTGTAGCGGCTTGCGGAGCGGAGGGAGCAGGCTTAACCAGAACACAGGCAGTAATGAAGGAGTGGGTTTGGGAGCAGGCTTAACCAGAACACAGGCAGTAATGAAGGAGTGGGTTTGGGAGCAGGCTTAACCAGAACACAGGCAGTAATGAAGGAGTGGGTTTGGG
>JACXGI010006445.1:6308-42137 GCA_016801175.1 Esox masquinongy
ACACACACACACACACACACACACACACACACACACACACACACACACACACACACACACACTTCAGCAACACATTTTAGCCGTATTGTTTCACGACGGCTCCATCCAACATCACTCTCTCTCCCACTCTCTCGAAAATCAACTGCAACTCCCCGGAAGGAACGCGACGTGTTCGCATAGGCTGCTGCGGATGGATCGATAAGCGAAACCCCCTCTCTTCGACATAGCAACGGGGAAGCCCTTCATAAATCACACGTTCTTACAATGGAATCACTCACCCGATGTTGCTCAAAGCCTGCTCGAATAGCTCCGTCTGCAAAATGTTCTGAGGCGGCGTGAAAGCCTCATTAAAATGAGATAGAACGGAACTGCAAAATTGACGCAATGTATCAAACTGCATTTTCCTCCCTTTTCCTCTGTTTCTTTTATCCTCAGGCCCTTTTCTTCACATAATACATCCACCTGCGCTGACTCGCTCTCCGCCCGGACCCCCTTCTATCTCCCGGGGCGCATTAAACGAGAAGACGCCAGTCAAGTTCCATATTTCTCCTGATCTTGGTAGAAAGTGTCCTTAAATAAGAAGCAGCCCGGGCTCGATTGTACAGTCATTATGCTCCGAACTTAACCCGACAAAATGTAGGTGCTTGAAGAGAGCTTTTTCCTCTGCCTGTAGCAGGATCTCTTCGGGGTGGATGTGATGAAAAAGAGAACGAAAAAAAGCAGCAGCGAGGCATCTTCGAGCAAAGCAAGCATCTCTTACCGGTGTATCAGTGGCAGCCTCATACTCAACTCATATTTCTCTCTGCACATTAGAGCACACACACATACACACACGCGCACACACAACGCGCAGGCTTTCAGTCGCGCACACGCTTGCTGGTATCCCTCTCTTCCTCATACTCCAGACCGCGCAAGCAGATACAATACACTGGCGCGTAGAGATGCTGTCGTCAGTGCTTTTGCCGTATCTGACTGGCAACCATCAGCTCTCATAAAGGGAGGACAAGGCATTCTAATTCCTCTGGAAGAGTGAGGGGAGAGAGCCAGGATGGGAAGAAATGGGAAAGGAGAGGGAGTGAACCAAGGAAATTAAATCTAATGGACCTGACAGAGTTTACTCACAAATCAGACTGGATGATCCTCCCAGGGAGGACAGGGGAGGTTGTCTCCTCACACAAGCATGCTCACATGAGTGCAACAGACACTAAGCAAAGGGTCATTTACACCAAAAACTAATACGGACAGACAGGGGAAGGGTTTAGAGGGGCAAAGACAAATGGATGGATTGACCACCTTTTTTATAATAAAGTGATATCCTATATTAAATATGCAAATATGTGATTGGCAATATTCTCTGATCAATGGTTAACATACTGTAATGATAAGAATAAACATAAAAGTGTGCAGCGTAGTTATTTTGCGATTTAGTATAGACATTGGGTTACGTAAACTGTCGCCTACTAAGCATCCAGATGCATTGGTTCTTTAGAAAACAGGACTGAGTACATCATCCCTGCTGCTGCACTGGTTGCTGTTCAATCACTGTGAATCATGGTAATGCATCTCTGTTCAATCACTGTGAAGCATGGTAATGCATCTCTGTTCAGTCACTGTGAAGCATGGTAATGCATCTCTGTTCAGTCACTGTGCAGCATGGTAATACATCTCTGTTCATTCACTGTGAAGCATGGTAATGCATCTCTGTTCATTCACTGTGAAGCATGGTAATACATCTCTGTTCATTCACTGTGAAGCATGGTAATGCATCTCTGTTCAGTCACTGTGAAGCATGGTAATGCATTTTGGTTCTTTCACTGTAAAGCATGGTAATGTATTTCTGTTCTTTCTATGTGAAGCAAGGTAATGCATCTCTGTTCTATCTCTGTGAAGCACAGTAATGCATCTCTGTTCTGTCTCAGTGAATAACAGTAACACATCTCTGTTCTGTCTCTGTGAAGCACTGTAATGCATCTCTGTTCTGTCTCAGTGAAGAACAGTAATGCATCTCTGTTCTGTCTCTGTGAAGCACAGTAATGCATCTCTGTTCTATCTCTGTGAAGAACAATAATGCATCTCTATTCTATCTTCTATGTTCTGTCTCTGTAAGCACGATAATGCGTTTTTGTACATTTACTGTGAAACACGGTAATGCGTCTTTTTTTTGTTCACTGTGAAGCATGGTAATGCATCTCCGTAGGTGCATTCACTAGTTTGGCTGGGGAACACCAATCTCAGTAATGACAGAAATGGTCAAGTATGGATCTGGATTATTGGAGTTCATGTGGCTATCCTATGTCTGTCTTGTTCTGATAACAAATGCAATATGATTTGGTCGAACTGGGATGGCACAGGGGCTAGGGCTCAGCAGGAGCAAGGGCTGGGCTGGGCAAAGTGGTGCAAAAGGGCCTGGAGCTGGTATGGGCAGAGTTGGGCTGGGCTAGGCTCTGAGGGAAAGGCTATGACTGGGTTGAGCTGGGCTGGGCTAGGATCTAAGGAAAAGGCTAGTGCTGGGCTGAGCTGGGCTAGGCTCTGAGGGAAATGCTAGGGCTGGGCTGAGCTGAACTGGGCTAGGCTCTGAGGGAAAGGCAATGGCTGGGCTGAGCTGGGCTAGGTTCTGAGGCAAAGTCTAGGGCTGGGCTGAGCTGGGTTAGGCTCTGAAGGAAAACCTAGGGCTGGGCTGAGCTGGGATAGGCTCTGAGGCAAAGGCTAGGGCAGGGCTGAGCTGGGCTAGGTTCTGAGGCAAAGGCAAGGGCTGGGCTGAGCTGGGCTATGTTCTGAGGCAAAGGCTAGGGCTGGGCTGAGCTGGGCTAGGTTCTGAGGCAAAGGCTAGGGCTGGGCTAGGTTCTGAGGAAGAGCCTGCCTCTGTGTGGATTAATCTGGTAAACCTTGAGAAACACAAATAGGTTATTATATTCTAATCCAAGCCTAATTATTGTTGTTTTATCAGTGCCTCTCCACACCCTGACTACCTGGTTGTTGCATATCTGTGTGTTCATTCAAATGACACCTCAAGAGACCAAGATAAATTAGAGCCCTTCACTAGTTATTTCACCTTGTAAATTGGCTGTCAGCTGTTTTCTCTCTCTCTCTCTTTCAGTGGAATAGATTCTGAGTTAATTTAAACATTCTTTAAGATTAATGAAAGTGGATTTTGGTGCTAATGCAGTAGAAGTTCTATTTATGGGCACTCCACTATCCATCATCGCCATTATCCACTGAGTTCCCAGACAGGCCGTTTCCTGTTTTGTGTCGCTGCCTAACACAGTGCTGCCAAAGCCAGAATCCTTCACTGCTACCATTCTCCCCCATGGTCGTAACATCACTAAATATATAGACACCTTACAACACATGGCTACAGTAGATCTAACTGTTAATAGATACAGGAACCTCAGGATTAGCTACCACTCTTTGTTGGCTGTGACATGTTCTTTGTATGTTTGAATGTGTGTGTGACGTGTGTATGTGTGTATATGTGTTTGAGAGTGACCCCAATTTTTTTTAGTAGGGGTGATTTTCTTTGCCAAATCTTCATTGTTTAAAATGTAAATTGCTTCACCATGATCGCAGCAACATAAAAATATTTTCTGGAAGATTTGTATACTTTTTAGCTAGTAGTTCTAAAGGAATTGCTGGAGGGGCAAAACAGTTCCTCAAAAACAAAGTACAATGACAATCACATAATATGTGCAGATACGGACACAATTTTCATAATTTTGGCTCTGTACGCCACCACAATGGATTTGAAATGAAACAACCGAGATGCAATTGCAAGTGCAGATGTTCAGCTTTAATTCAAGGGGTTGAAAGGAGTTTTATACAAAAATATTGTATAAAACGTTTAGGAATTGCAACCATTTTCATACACAGTTCCCTTATTTCAGGGACTCAAATGTAATTGGACAAATTAACACAATCATAAATTAAATGTTAATTTTTAATACTTTGTCGAGAATCCTAAGCATGCAATGACTACTTGAAGTCTGGAACGCATGGACATCGCTAAACGTTGGGTTTCCTCCTTTGTGATGCTTTGCCAGGCCTTTACTGCAGCTTTCTTCAGTTGTTGTTTGTTCGTGGGACATTCTGCCTTAACTTTTGTCTTCATCAAGTGAAATGCATGCTCAATCGGGTTGAGATCAGGTTATTGCCGTTGCAGAATATTCCATTTCTCCTGGGTTGCTTTCGCAGTAGGTTTTGGGTCATTGTCCATCTGTAAAGTGAAGCACCGTCCAATCAACTTCGCTGAATTTGCTGAATCTGAGCAGACCATAAATCCCTATACACATCAGAATTCACATGGCTGCTTCTGTCTTCTGTCACATCATCAACAAACACTAGTGACCCAGCGCCATTGGAAGCCATGCATGCCCATGCCATCACACTGCCTCCGCCATGTTTTACAGATGTGTGGTATGCTTCTAATCATGAGCCGTTCCAAGCCTTCTCCATACTTTTTTCGTCCCATCATTCTGGTACAGGTTGATCTTAGTTTTTGTCCAAAGAATGCTGTTCCAGAACTGGGCTGTCTTTTTTAGATGTTTTTTGGCAAAGTCTAATTTGGCCTTTCTATTCTTGAGGCTTATGGTTTGCACCTTGTGGTGAACCCTCTCTATTTGTCTTCTCTTCATGGTAGACTTGGATAATTATATGCCTACCTACTGGAGAGTGTTCTTCACTTGGCGGGTTGTTGTGAAGGGGTTTTTCTTTACCATGGAAAGGATTCTATGATCATCTACAACTGTTGTCTTTACCATGGACGTCCAGGGCTTTTTGTGTTGCAGAGCTCACCAGTGTGTTCTTTTTTACTCAGAATGTACCAGTCTGTTGATTTGGCCACTCCTAATGATCCTGCTATCTCTCTGATGGATTTTGTTTTTTTTGCAGCCTAAGAATGGCCTGTTTCATTGGCATTGAGAGCTCCTTTGACCGCATGTTGTGGGTTCACAGCAACAGCTTCCAAATGCGAGTGCCACATCTGGAATAAACTCCAGACCTTTTACCTGCTTAACTGATGAAGAAATAACTAAGGAATAGTCCACACCGTTCCATGAAACAGCTTTTGAGTGAATTGTGAAATTACTTTTGGTCCCTTGAAAAAGAGGGGGCTGCATATTAAAGAGCTGTAATTCCTCAACCATTCCTCCAATTTGGATGTGAATACCCTCAAATTAAAGCTGAGGGACTGCACTTTAAGCCCATATTCATTATTTAACTGTATCCTGAATATAATTTGGTAAACAGCCAAAATAACAAAACTTGTGTCAGTGTCCAATTATTTCCGCACCTAACTGTATGTGTATTATGTAAATGCTATTCCTCTGCTTCGCATGCTTCCTGCTAGGTGAATCTCCAGAAACAAAAGGCTGAAACTCAGAGGCTAGAATGTGAATTGCTACGGGGCGGGATTTGAAAAAGATATCAGACCTTAAAAATCACATTTAAACCAGATATTTCGTGGTAAATTAAGGTAAAATAATAATTCTGCCTAACAGATTATCCTTGTCCTACTTCAAAATCTGTAATTAATTGAACTAGAAAAGTACTTCAACAGTTTTTTGCTCAGTATTCTAGCACTGGATTTAAAATTACAATGACAATGGGGTAAAAGTAGATACCATCAGATTTAATTTAAGTATATTTTTTAAGGTATTTCTTTGCATTTCAGATCAAATTTAGAAATTACAGCTTTGTACATAGGTGTCCAGTTTATGGGTGCCAAACGTATTTGGACAATTTCCCTCAAAGATGTATCTTTTTAAGGAGGTGTTTGTGTTTGCATCATTTGTGCATGCACAAGGGAGCTGGTGATGTATAGCCTTGATTCCAGGCTTTGCATTCATATTTAGATCCTGTTGCTTGTGTCTGACAACATGAGGACCAAATGAGTGTCAATGCAAGTCAAGCTGGCCTTCTTGAGGTAGGTGAATCTGAATATATCATTCAGGACATAGTCAAAAAATTATGTGTGTCATAATTCACTGTTTGGGAGATCATGAGGAAGGAATGCAACGATGAGCGCAGTGGATCACTTTCATCAATGAAAGAAGGTGGAAGGGGTGTTCTGCTTCAGGTATGTATGTTTGCAACTGGAACTCGCTCACTTGTCTTCATTGATCATGTTACTGCTCATGGCAGCAACAGGATGGATTCTGAAAAGCACTTAAACAACTTGTCTACTCAGACACAACCACAAGACTGCAAAGGAGCTACATCAGGTAGTAGGACAATGACTCCAAACATTGCTACAAAGGAGTTCTAAAAACTGGAAAGTTATTGACTGACTAAGTCAACCACCTGATCCAAATCCAATTGAGCATGCCTTTCACATTTTGAAAACAAGACTGAAGGGAAAAAGTTTCTGAATCAAGTAGGCACTGAAGATGGCTACAGTACAGGCCTGGCAGAGCACCAGGGAAGATACCCAATGTCTGGTGTTGTCTATGGCTCGCAGACTTCAGTCAATAATTGCATGCAAATTATATCTATTGCTATTGCTATTGGGACTATATAGAAAACATTCTGTAATTTATAAATTGTTTATCCAATATGAATTAAAAAACACTCAAATTAAAGCTGACAGTCTCTCCTTTCACCCGACGTGGCATAATTTTAACAGTGCTGTTATACAAAGCCAAAAAAGAAAGAATGTGTCACTGTCCAAATACTTTTGTGGTTGACTATGTCCGAAATGGCACCCTGTTACAGATATAATGCATTATAACGCAGGGGTTGGGTAGTTACAGTCGCTAGCTGGCTAATGTTTTTTTTGAAAAATGCATCTGATACAAAGCCAGCTTTTGTTTCACTTAGCTACCAATTCTCGATCGTTTGAGAACCTAAGGTGAGTGGATGCCTGAAATGTGAGAGTAACAGGAGATAGAGGAATACAGCTGTATTGAAGAAGAGGACTCATAGTGTGGACAACTGAAATTTGTGTGCTGAGCAATCTGTTCACTAGAGTTGCAGAGGCATCACTGAGGGCTCCACACAGAAAGGAATAGAAGAAGCCCAGCTTTAAGATCAGGTTGTTTCCCAGACTGACAAGATCATCAGAAGTCTCATAATCGTCAACAATCCCGACAGTTCTCCATAGCTGGGACCCACATTCATTTGAAAATGCCAAGTGAGCAGACCGATAGCGCGTCACGGAGGGTCTGGGAACAAAGGGCCCAACAGTAGGTGGTGTTGCCAGGGAGAGGACACAGGCTTAATGAGTTGTGTCCTCTAACCCCACACAGTAAAGGACGGTCCCAGTGCTAGATCATAGGGCATCCAGAAAACCTTTGCAAGGTTGACAAAGAAAAAGGTGTGGGGGAAGAATGGGACCAAATGGAACACACCTCCAGTCTACTGTGTGTGTGTGTGTGTTCTCTCACTGGGCCAACAGAACACAGGGCGTCTCAACATATGGCCCAGAGTCCCACTTCACATCACAAAGTCTGTTCTAAGCGTTAGGGTTAGAGAGAAAAGGGGAGCAGGAAAGACAAAGGAGGATAAGGAGAAGGGAAGAGTGGGCAACAGAAGAGTACAGAGGAACAAGGGGGAGCAGAGATGAAGGCTTTCTGATCGAATGTTTGACTTTCCTTTAGGTGTGTGTGAAACTGAACAGTTCTTTCCTGGATGTTGGTTATTCATGGATATACTCTGTTGATGATGATGATGCAGATGATGGCAATACTGCAAAAGATGTTCCTAAGGTTGCTGTTCACACGATTTTCCGGTAATTATTGGGGTCAAATTTTCCTCAACTTTAGAAGATTGTGGTGATCAGACATTCGTTCTAAACATTAACCGAGATACTAATCCTGAGGATAATGTTGAAGATTATTGAAGACAGCTAATTTCATTTTGTGGGCTGTAAATGTTATCATCCTGTTTAGCATCAATACCACAAGCGCTTTTCAGTAAAATATCAGCTATTTGTTTTTGCTCGTTTTTGTACATAGGGTTAGGTAAAGGTTCTTGTTTTTGTACTTAGGGTTAGGCAAAGGTTCTTGTTTTTGTACTTAGGGTTAGGTAAAGGTTCTTGTTTTAGTTCTTAGGGGTAGGCAAAGGTTCTTGTTTTTGTACTTGGGGTTAGGTAAATGTTCTTGTTTATGTACTTAGGGTTAGGTAAAGGTTCTTGTTTTTGTTCTTAGGGTTAGGCAATGGTTCTTGTTTTTGTTCTTAGGATTAGGTAAAGGTTCTAGGTTTTGTTATTAGATTAGGTAAATATTCCGATTTTCATTTGTTATGGTTAGGTACAGGTTCTTGTTTTTGGGGTCAGGTAAAGGTTCTTGTTTTTGTTCTTAGGATTAGGATCATGTTCTTGTTTATGTTCTTAAGGTTAGGTAAATGTTATTATTTTTGATATTAGGGTTAGGTACAGGTTCTCGTTTTTGTTCTCAGGGTTATGTAAAGGTCAGAGAAGTGGTTTATACATACACTTTGGTTGGCTAGGTCACTGTGTTGCTTTTTAAGTGTTGTCCAATTTTCCCAGAAGTGTTGTGATACTAAAGGTTTTTCAATCACATTAAGCTGTATTCTGTTATGCAATTCCTTCTTTTTTCTTTGTGTATTTCTGTACTGTTTTAGTGTTTCCGTATATAAAAGGCATATTCTGTTTTTATTGGTCTCTGTTTTTAAGTTGGATAGGTTTTTCTAACCATTTCTTAGATTTCTACATTACTCGTTCAACCATTCCTCATTGTTGTTTATTTTATTAGATTTTCTAAAATGTTAATTTTAGCTGATGAAATATAATACTCAGGTTTTCTGTTATTAAGTTTATACATTTACAAATGAAGTAAAAAATCTTACTGAGTAAGATGTCTAGTAGGGATTGGAAAGTTTTTTGACCAGTTGTTTCTACTCTACCTTCCGTCTGTCTATAGGATTTCTTAATAGCAAGCAGTCTGTTGGGCTTGGATGGCTTATGGCTGAGTGTCCATCTGCTCAGGTAGATTGTGATTCTGTGGTCAGGAAGATGTGTTAGTGGGCTGACTGTGAATGCTCTGAGAGACACTGGGTTGAAGTGAGATCAGTGTACATACCATGGGGGCTGCCCGAAACCCCACTATTGACCTCTTACATGTGACAGTGTGTCACAGGTTTAAGACCTGTTTTTGTGTTATCATAGTTATTTTAGACACTATTTAAAATTATAGGTTTTCAGACGCTGTAAAAAATTTGACAGGGCTGAGTGGGAGCTGCCTTCCCACATGGGGTGGGAAGGCTAATAGACTGGAAGTAGCAGAATGAAGACCTTGGGTAAGGATGTAGAGGTGCCAGCATCGAGCATTGCCAGATGATAAGGAGGGTTCACTTTATTTCTTCATAGGTAAGCACCATGGTCTTGTAGAGGATGGCCTTCAAGTGGAAGACAGTAGCAGGGTCACATGGGAGAACTTAGCAAGGTTGAACATCTCTCCTTCTGTGTGCTTCTCTGTCTCTATTTCTACCCCACTTTCTCTTTCTCTCTCAAATAGAGAGAGTTAGTATGTGATCATGAATGGGATTAAAATGAATCAACCAAGCTATGATAAGAGAAGCAAGTCCAGACCCAGAAAAATAACATTCACAGCATAATAACATTGAAGCATTATTTAACAGCCAATCTATTTACCCTTTTAATCTGAACAGGTGAATCCACACTGAGATTACAGATGCCTTGTGCATTTAGGAGAAACATAACCCAGTGTCCATCTTTAATGCAGACCATCTACAGCTCTGCATTGCTGTTTCTTGTAGGTCTGTCCTGAACCATCCAAAATCATCTGTACTTGCTTACAACACAACTTTAAAACCCTGGGACCACAGCTGGATATAGTTATTGTCATAGATACAGCTGGGAGCTACACTTTAGCGTGTCTGGCTTCTGCAGCTTCAAAAGAAGAGACATTGACTATTCAACAGTCGGTTCACCAACTAGGGAATCCCTGTAGCTGAGCTTGACTCCAGAGGGAACATCAAAGACGCTAGTGTGGGTTTGTGATTGTATGTGAGTGACTGTGGGTCATTATTGTGCTTATGCATAGTTGTGTTTCGATATTATTAAGCATACTTACTGTGTTTGTGAGTGTGTGTGTGAGTGTGTGTGTGTGTGCGCGCGCACGTGCGCACGTGCGCAGTGCTACCATGTAGCTCGTAGAGCATGGATGCTTGCAATAGGCCAGTATGACAGTCCTGACCCTTAGTCACTCAATAACAACTTCAGCAATATTTCGAACCAATCAACCACATCAAGGTTTCTCCTCTAACAGAAAATCTTCCTCCCAAAAAATGGCGATCCGACTCAGTTTCAGGAGGGAATTTACCACACGCAAACTTGCGCACACCAAATGGACTCACCGGTCGATGTCTTGTCCTGGACCAGAGTGCCTCAGCCCAGAGCCGTTGTTCAGGGATCCCTGCCTCGGAAGCCCTGGAGTTCTGCTCCGGCCCGCCAATACGTCCCCAGTGGGTCTCTGGTACAGGAGGTCCTGTTGCAGTTTGGCTTTCTTCTCCTGGGGGGCCTCCTCGTGACGTCGACCTCGGAGGCTCTCAGACACACCCCGCGTTCCGGCGGCCCCGCTGTAGAACCACGCCCCCGACTTGGTGAGGATTTCCTGTTGTTTTCGGCACAAGTTGCATACCCACATGACCTGGGCACAGAGGAGGGAGGGCATTAGAAGTATGGAGAGGTGATGGCAGGCCTACAGCCCTGGGCTACGATGGACAGAGACGTGGAATGGATCAACACCTAGAGGTGCCACGTCAAGTATCATGAAATCAGAATACTTGGACCTGCTAGACAGGAGACAGTGTATTTATACAGATGGGAATGTGGATGACTTGATACCATACACATACAGTAGCCTTAAGTATGTTGTTTTAGATTGTGAATAACAGGATTGAATGCAGGATTATATCATCTTGAGGAACCTGAAGTTCATATGGTTTAAAACCCACCTACATACTCCATCTCTTGCTTATTTGGGGACTAGGCATAGAAATAGAATGACTAGAATAAGTATCCACGTTCAGGAAAATTATATGAATTGGGTGACTACAGAGTAATATGTGATTATATATCCCTGGTATTGGCTTGGTGGTGCTCAATACGGTATATTATTAATTCTTAATAGAAATATTGCAGCAGTCCTAATGTTTATTATAGCTCTATGTGCGTAGAAGAAGGCTGGAGACAGTGTTCAGTATCAGTCTTAATGTTTAATACAGCTGTGTGGAGATAGGGTTCAGTATCAGTCTTATTATTTAACACAGCTGTGTGAAGACATTGTTCAGTATCAGTCTGACTGTTTAATACAGCTGTGTGGAGAGTGCTCAGTATCAGTCTTATTGTTTAATACAGCTGTGTGGAGACAGTGTTCAGTATCAGTCTTATTGTTTGATACAGCTGTGTGTGTATAAAGGAGGGCTGGATAGCAGCTCAACAGAGGGGAGCAGCAGCCCCAACACTCCCTCCACATTAGCCTCATAAATCCAGGAGTCGACAGGAGCCCTGATCACTCGGCCTGAGAGGCAGAACCTAACAGCCCTGCACTGCATCTCCAAATGCATCCTAGAGCAGGGACAATCAAGCAAATAAACACAGACCGCAATCTGCTGATGCCGTTAATTACAATAAGTTGGCTATACAATAGAAATGGGACATTTTAAATAAAGTAAATTGCTAATGTGAGTGATTGATAATAGAACAATAAATCATTCTATTGATCATATCGCATTCATTCAAGCACTGTATCGCAAAATAGAAGTTTGTTTCTATTGCATTCTATGACATATTTAGAAATCACCTCGTCTGGGGTAGGGCCTACGCTGGTGCAATGGAAGAGATGGCCAGTCACTGGACCTGCTCAATGCCTCCACCCCCAAAGTCTCTGTCTGTCTGTCAGTCTCACTCTGTCCATCTGTCTGTCTGTCTCTCTCACAGTCTGTCTCTCTCTCTCACAGTCTGTCTCTCTCTGTCCGTCTGTCTCTCTCACAGTCTGTCTCTCTCTGTCCATCTGTCTGTCTGTCTCTCTCACAGTCTGTCTCTCTCTGTCCGTCTGTCTGTCTGTCTCTCTCTGTCCATCTGTCTGTCTGTCTCTCTCACAGTCTGTCTCTCTCTGTCCATCTGTCTGTCTGTCTCTCTCACAGTCTGTCTCTCTCTGTCCATCTGTCTGTCTGTCTCTCTCTGTCTGTCTCACTCTGTCCATCTGTCTGTCTGTCTCTCTCACACTGTCTGTCTCTCTCTGTCCATCTGTCTGTCTGTCTCTCTCACACTGTCTGTCTCTCTCTGTCCATCTGTCTGTCTGTCTCTCTCACACTGTCTGTCTCTCTCTGTCCATCTGTCTGTCTGTCTCTCTCTATCTGTCCCTCTCTGTCCATCTGTCTGTCTGTCTCTCACACTGTCTGATTCTGTCTGTCTTTGTCTCTCTGTTCCTCTCTTTGTTTCTACTGTATCCAATGCTAGGACACATGGCATAAGGAGGCTGATGGTCACTGACTGACTGACTGACTGACTGACTGACTGACTGACTGACTGACAGCTGTGACGTACTGTAGAGAGGCAGGAAACATGCAGCCAAGCAGCTGAAGTGAACAACAGCAGCAGAGTCCCCCAGCCCCAAGCCTAACTCCCTCTGGCCCTGGTCCTGCAGAGATGGCTCTGAACTGGACTACATCACCGTGATTACTATTGGTTGGGCCGTGCTGGGCTGGGTTGGGTGAGTTGGGTTGGGCTGGATTGGGCTCAGTTTGGGTGGGCTGGGCCTGGTCTATGCAGCACACTACAAAACCCTCCGCTGGCTGGCTGGCTTGGAGTTGTAAAATACACTCTTAGAACTGAGGCGGTAAATCATTGCAAGAGTGCAGACTTTTCCTTTTCTCAATACTAACCGTTTCAAGGCTATGCAGTATCTATTTAATGACACTTAAAGTGGACCCCACTGCTGGAGACTCGATCATAAGGTACAGAGAAGCGGGAAGCTACATATAAACAACCTAACACATTATGAAACATCATTTTTTAGAAGTATGAATGTTCCAAAGACCTTCTAAGTGACTCTGGGATTTATACTAGGGGGCCCATGTCAGGACCAATGAGAGACTGTCTCCTTAGCATCCTAACCAATCAGACGTAATTTACTGAACCACTGGTACTGGGCTACACTCTATCTCCACATCTCTCTCCCACACATACACACACGCACGTAGGTTTCAAAACCAAGGTGAGGACCGGCAATTTTGGACTTCTAAAAATAACTATTTTACCTAAACCCTAACCCTAATTCTAACCCTAACCCTACACTTAACCTCAAATCACATTAAGCTTCTTGTTAAAGTTAAGACTGGCCAAATGTCCTCACTTCACATGATTTTCCTTGTTTTACCATTGTAGTGATGACCTTCAGTAAAATAGGAACACACTGAACACACAGGCAGAGAAACAACCTCCAAATCAGTTCCACGTGCACATACACACACACTGCACCCTGTTGATTCGTCCAGCCTCCCTGTCTGTTTATCATAGCCCAGTTCTTTCATAAACGCATTGAGACAGGCACATCAACCGGCATAGCACAAGTCACCTAGTCACCCCACACAGGTCACCTAGTCACCCCACGCAGGTCACCTAGTCACCCCACACAGGTCACCTAGTCACCCCACACAGGTCACCTAGTCACCCCACACAGGTCACCTAGTCACCCCACACAGGTCACCTAGTCACCCCACACAGGTGCAATTAACACAGAGCCAGTTGCAGGCGTAGTACTTCAATCTGCCAGTAATAAACCATTTAACCAAGTTCAGAGACATGTTCCCCAGTTCAGACTGCATGTGCTGTGGACTCTTATCTCATCAGTGCATACCTTATAGCACATTAGTATTCCAAACCAGACCAATAAGACACTCACACACAGGCCAAATGAATGCTGAGCAGGGCCAACTAAGCCTAGCTCAGCCACACACACCACCCCTATACCCAAGGATAACCCGGGTGACCAATGCTTCAGAAAGAGAAAAATAGAATCAGCGGTTGATTACCATAGAGACTATTTAATTATAAGGTTTTAGGTCAGGCCGTACACCGAGCCACACGTACGAAGTCCTTAGTCACACACAGAAGTGGTGTCAGCACACACACACACACACACACACATTCACAAACATGCACTATTCACATTCCATCCAGTGATGCAGCAGAGAGCGTGAGCGTGACCCACTCTGACAGACTACTGCAAGCATCTGTAATACTCCATTAACCACACACACACACACACACACACACACACACAGACACACACACACACACAGACAGACAGACAACCACACAGACACACACAGAGACACACGTGCGTCAATACAAGCAGCTGTGCTGATTGCCAGAGGTGTGTTCACTGCAGCCAGACTGCAGCCCCCCCTAGCCTTCCTCTTTATGGCTGAGTGCAGTCAGGGGGACGTGGGGTGGGGGTGGGACAGGCCCCCCCAGGCGGGGCCATTTCTTCCTGTGTTTGCACATTTCATAGTCATTGAACCTGCACCCAAAAATAGAACATTAAAAACCTAGTGCTCCAAACTTAGGGGAGAAATAAACATGGTATATGAAGGCCACTAAATGGGACGGAGAAAATGCACTGCAGGCTACTAAGGTATTATATTAGGTTACGACAGGTATCGTCCAACTGAATGGATGATTATTTCTCATTTTATGTCGTTAGTTACATCAGCCCTCGTCATCCTACTCATTTGCATTTTGCCACATCCAAAGACGACCTACTCCATCTTTTACTCAATCCATTACTCCATTCAATTACTCCATCTGGACATAAATCAATAACTTCTATCTACGATGAGTAGGAACGGTATTCAGACAACCTCCTGTGCTGCAATTCTCTACAGTAAAGCACTGCAATAGCCTATTACAAGGGTGGTGCGATGGTGGCGCTTTCAATGACCAATGTAGTGTATGTTCATCACTTTCTAAAAGACGATTTACAGCATTGACTGAATCTCCTTCAAGATGGAGAGCAGCCTTCAGCTATCCCAGTTTGTGCTGAGCTCTGTTTAGCTGTCAGGCCTCTGGTGCTACACTACATCAAAGGAAAGTTAAGAGGGAGGCAAGGAGGGAGGAGACAAGGAGGGAGGGAGGAGGCGAAGAGGGATAGAGGAGGCCAGGAGGGATGGAGGAGGCCAGAAGTTTTTTTGATGCATAATGTGGTTCAGTAGTCCATACTCCACCAGTGAGCTCTCTCCTGTGGCCAAGCAGCAGCACTACACCATAACAGAGGAGGAGAGCAGCATACTATCAAACTGCAAAGCAACAGAACATAAGGTTAACTAAATGCAGGCCCCAACAGTATACGGTGAAAACCTCAGGGTGACTCAAATCAACTTATTGCAACCAGTTGTTTCATTCATTCGGTCCAACTGTCATAATTGATTTCAATTATATAATTCACACTAAATGCATGTCCAACTATCAAATGCTAGTATATGTTGTTCATAGCATAGGATAGTAACGGCATGTAGTTTCCTGCAAAAAGGTATACATTCTGGTTAAAATGAATGTGATTGGCCAACGGTCAAAGTAGGTATCATATTGCCTGTTTCACACCTGGCCAGGATTTAACTAAGCTCATAAAAAAATGAATTGTTTAATGTAAAATAAAACAAAAAGCCATTGTAACAAATTATGCTGCAATGTCAGAAAGTTAGGGTGGTTATTAGTTAGTTATGGTGATACTAAGCAATATTACTATAAAATGCAAGTATTTAAATTAAACCCTTGATGCCCATTGTGCAATATGGCTACTACCTATTAAAAGTAAACAATAGTCACTAGTTGTATTATGGTAGAAGCCACAATTGAGGATACTAAGCAGATCAGGCTTCTGGGTAGACAGGTAGACACCCAGTCCAGAGTCTCTATGTATGACACTGTGATACTCCCTGGAGACGTTAGGCATACTGTTACTAGGAATTTTAGAAAATACCGTAATGTTCTGTGTGTGTAATAGAAAAACATGAAGCCCATACAATACATTAATGGGGAGCTTAAATGAGAAAGAGTGTAGACGTGGGGGCTAGGCTAAGACCTTGTGATTCTGCTGTAATAGGAAAATAGAAATGAGCTTACATGTAACCTGTCAAATATACAGCAGACTAATGATTAACCATCGATTAATTGAACAGAAGAGGGTGCTCCTTGATGCTGACAAAACATTGTTTTTCAAGTTCATAAACCACCATAAAAAAAGAAAACATTGTGGGCTGGTTTCGCATACATGGATTAGGCCTAGTCTAGGACTAAGAAAATAAACTCAGTGGAGTTTTCTATTTAACTTGATTCTTTAGTCCTAGACTAGGCTTAATCCATGTCTGTGAAACCAGCCCTGTAAGTATTAACTTATAGGCCTATATCTAAGTCTCTTTTTTAATCTTATTCTTAAAATAAATTATGATTGTTTTACACTGAAATAAGGATGAGCTTTCTGGATGGTTGTGTGGTATTATTGGTTGAAGGGATCCTCTATTTCTGGGAACATTTTGGCTTTAAATCATAAATAAGTGTTTACAGTTCTCAGTAGAGAACTGTGTCTGAAATATACATAACCTATTGTCCCAAACGCCACTGTTTTTACTCCCTAAAACATAGATTTCAATCAGCACATTTGCCTGTTTAATAATTTAATTTTAAATTAATAATTTGTTTATTAATAAATATTTATATAACAAAGATTATATAACGTTTATTTTAATAATCTGAAATGATAGATGGAATATTTTACATTATATATATTTCACAAAACGGTATAGCCTAAATAGAGATGAAAGAGCCGACATGCACATGCTCAAACATTGCCTGGCACGTGGTACATTACATTTTAATGAGGTTCTAAATTTAGTGTGCCGGGCACGGGGTAATAATAATAGACTTGATGCATATTGATGTTGCTTTATTTTTATTTTTTACCACAGTTCAAATAGACTCGATGGAACGGCTTGAGAGGTGAATACCGGACTCATACAGAGGGATGACATATGTCTCTCACAGACCCCCCCTAAACTCAACCACACATCCCTGGGACATTGTTTTACAAAGCCAAAGTCTATTTTTGGTCTTACTTAAGCATTTGACAAGCAATGTAGGCTTATCAAAGAGCTGTTCACCGTTTGACATAAATCTTAGAAATATCTATTAAGTGGTTCAGAGAACATGATGACTATTTATATTGCCTAAAATATCCATAAACGTATTCTGACTGCACTAGGCTATAACACTGTATTTAGAAAATCCAGGGCATTGATAATAGCGTACAAAATAATGAATTCATTATTGTCTTATAATAATCTACATTTAAGTTATCTGATTGCAAATACAAAGTCTATTGCCTGCATGTGCATGGTAAATCAGTAAGGCCTTTCTTTCATAACATAACATAACATAGCCTAACGGCTGATTGTATGCCTTTCGTATTGAACAAGACGCAAAGACAATCCATTTTACATCGAGCTTACCCATGGTAACGACCGGAAGCATCATGTCCGTGCAGAAAAGAACGTCTGTAATCCTAATTTGGTGAAATTGTTAAAGCGCAACGTGCAGTACATGCAATCAAGGACCGGGGAGACGGGAGACAGAGAAACGCCGACCTTCAGCACTGTTCAGCACCGCGGACAGCACCAACTCGACAAGAGGCAGGCAGCGAGCTCTCTGGTACACCCGGTGAAGGTTACGCGATGCTAATATTGCCTGTGATTTGTCCAACCCGCAAATAAAACTACCCAGGCAGAGAAACAAATGTTTTTCTAAACCAAATCCGTGCCTACCATGATTTCAAATTGAAAACACGAGGCTATAAAACGATGCAGACAAAAAGAAGCAAAGACAAGCAGCTTCAGTCATGAGAATAATGTGAAAGGGTGAGCAAGAAAGCGCACAATCATGTTTTTACGGCCGTTGTATTAGGGCACTAGTTAAGTCTTCATTAATAATAGATGCGGGCGTGAGTCTCCCGCTACCGGATCTTGTTTGAGCTCATTACAAATGCAGCGCGTCCCGTGGTGCTGCACGGCCCAACTGTGCTCAAAGAGTCCAACGTGTGCAGTTACCAGCCCGTGACGCTGAGGGACTTGTAAAAGCTATTTCTGATGCGCCACAACTTGCAATTCTAAAGTCATCAGAATACTAGTTTATTTGCACTTTGATGAAGCCAGACATTCAGTGAGCTTGGGTTCAGCAGAGTATTCAACAGTGAAGGAAAGCTGAGTGCCAAAAGCACAACAGCACTTGTGATGTCTTCAAAAGTCACGTTTATCACGAATGACTTGATCTCAGGAGTTTGTTGATTCCTGCAGCCTTTTTTGAGGAATACCAGAGGAATTGAAATGATTAAAGGTGCTGTAAAAAGATAGATGAGGATTCTCAGAGTTCTGAAAATGTAAATCATGCATATTTTGAGCCCCATATACTTCTCCAATATCATACTTTTATGAGACTTGTCAAATGTGTAAAAGCTACAATATACTAACTTTAATCTCCAGCCAGCTTTCTGTCTGTCAATGGCCAAAAATGTGGAGACAAGGTAAGATTGACCCTTGTACAGTACACATATATCAAATCCAACAGGCTGTCACTTAACTATTTACTATAAGATGATATTAACCACAAACAACACTGTATAAGATGTACATTGGCAAAAAAAAGTCTAGTTTGCACTAGATGAGAAGCGTTCTTTCTCAGAGCTCTATCATATCCATCTGAAACCTCCACTTCTTTTCCTCTCTCTGTTAAACTATCAGCAGCCAGTCTGTCCTATCGTATTCCAGTGTCCAACAGCTCTGCTAGAGCCCCCAGACACTAAAGTGTGTAAATATTGATGCCGTTTCACAGAACAAGATATATCTGGTCATGGCTGTCACAATTTGTGGGAAGGAAAGAGACTACTGATGAAAAAAACAGATTTAACTATGATCACAAGCGCCTCATTCACTGACATACAAGCTTTCAGAAGAGAAAAGCGATTGTAAGCGGTTGGGCTTACCAAAACATTCCCAACTGAGTCATAGACTCTTTGTAAATGAACACGCGTTAACATTACATCTATTATAATTTCTAGTTGTTGTGCGTAGGTCTATCTGAGAGCAACGTACAATTGTCCGAGAACATGCATGTGTCTGTGTGTCCCTATCACATAAACACGTTGTCTAACTCACAACAACAGATTTTGGTCCAAGGTAGCTTACTAGTGACCAGAATGCCATTTGAGACCAATCCCTTAGGTTGTACCTCGCCCTCAGAGGTTTAGCAATCTGGCCCCAGTGACATCACCCTCACTGGACTGAAAAAGAATCTGGTCACCCAGCCCTGTCTGGGAACCAAACCCTTAGACCAGCAAGACCTAGGAGCCCCATGAGGGCAGTGACTTCTGCAACCAGACACGAGGGAGGCAGTGTCTGTGTCAACACAGTCCCTATGGCCGAATCTAGCCACACATCTCTGAAGGTATGTACACCTCCACGCCACCTCCCATCAACCTGTCTGTCTCCGCTGCACCTCCTCCAGACCCGGGTTCGAATAACAACCGTTTTCCTTTGGAGTAGTTTAGCTTCATGTCACTTGGGACAGAACCAACCCCTTTTCATGGTCAAGAAGACAGATAGCTCCAATAGCAGGCAAACATTGTCCAGGGCTATCCTGTGATCTGATCCCTGGGCAGATCTGCCAACACTCCAGCAGCTCATCACACACCCAGCCGGCTGCCAACCCCGCCGCCACCCAACAGCACCTGGGGGTCAAAAGTATGGAGGAAAACTATCCCCCAGCCATTATCAGTCAAAACCAAAGATGGATAGGACCCTTTGGCAGCCAACAGATAGATGGACGCTCCAGTACATGTGGATTCACCTCAGGTTTAGGGGAAACCTTGTCTGGGATCCGGGCCCGACTTCATTAGAAATGGAACAATGACATATACACTTTTATTGGCCTTCCATGACACAAATGATCTGTTTTGTTCTGACATTCCATTAGGAATGATTGACTCACAGATGTCATTGATCAGAAATCATCTGACATTTGTAAGCAGGGTACTGTATGTGTATATTATAGTCTGCAGAGCATCGTATGGGGTGAAGGAGCGATGCTTATAGTCAGACTAGTATTAGTTGAGATACACAAAAGGTTGGAAAAGGATTTGCTAACCACTTTGTCCTCCTGTTGCAATTCCATGAGAGCAGGAATGAAGCCCAGAGAGATAAAGGGAGACAGAGAGGAAGGAGGGAAGGAAGGAAGGTTGGAAGGGAAATTAGTTCACTTTGCACATTCAAATCCCGACAGTGAGGGTTTTGGATGTAGCAAGTAAAAACACTGAGCCAGATAATAATATGTCAAGGCTAAGCATTCTAAAAGCTAAAGCTTTCTCTGTAGGAGGGATTGAAAAACAAGGTTAGTTAGACAGTACATAGTAAACCACTGCCGCCAGGAGATGAGGGCTGTTGTGAGAAGCCAGGGGAGATGCTCCCCCCAGTGGTAGAGAGGGGAAACAAGACCTGAGGTATTCACTGCACCTACACCATAATCATCCCTCACCACAAAATATTTACAGTAAGAAAACAGTATTTGAGAATATTTCACTTTGATAAAGGTAGGTAGGAGTTGGTATGTGTTATAAATTGTCAGTAGGGTCATGTTTTGATGAGCTGAACCAATGTCCATATCTGTCTTGAGGCCAAATTTCACACTAATGTTTCATTACCTAATGGAGGTTTAGACACAGAGGTTGCTGAACTATTCAGGCTATATCAGATGGATGACTAGTCAGGCTATATCAGATGGATGACTAGTCAGGCTATATCAGGGTGGTTGCGGTTGGTTGGTATCCCTTTGGCTAGATGCTTGGCAAAGTGGGTATGGTGACTTCCTGCCTATTGGGCCCTGTCCGGGGTTACCCACCTGTCTCAGCCACAAGGTTTAATGCTGCTATATTTCTGTGCCGAGGGAGTAAGGGAGTAGGGTGTCAAACTTTCCTTGTGTCCTGTTCTGTTTTAATTTAGGAGGACATGAGCCCTTGGACCACACCTCAGGAGTACCAGGCCTGAAAGACTTGTAACTGTCTCTGTCCAAAGTCCTCCTGGTTGTGTTGCAGATCAAGTATCTGACGATACCTGACGTTTTCGGCTGCCACTCCACTCACCCCCCCCCGATTGTCCCTGTCCTTGTCCATCTGGCCATGCGTCTGACTTGGATTAAGTTTTAAAGACTCTGGATACAGCCCACATTTATTCAAAATTACAATTTGTACCCTTAAAATGTTCACCCGGTACAGCCAGAAAAGGACTGGCCACCCCTCAGAGCCTGGTTCCTCTTTAGGTATCCCTTTTTAGGGAGTTTTTCCTAGCCACTGTGCATCAACCCTATTGTTGCTTGCTCTTTGGGGTTTTAGGCTGGGTTTTTGTAAAAGGAATTTGTGACAACTGCTGATGTAAAAAGAGCTTTATATAAAAAAAAGATTGATTGACATCAGATGGATGAATAGCTGGACTATTTCAGATGGATGAATGGTCAGGCTATGTCAGAAGGACAAATAGCCAGGCTATATCAGATGGATGAATAGTCAGGCTGTCAGATGGATTAATAGTCAGGCTATATCAAATGGATGAATAGTCAGTTTATATCAGATGGATGAATAGTCAGACTATATCAGGTGGAGCAATAGTTGCACTATGTCAGATGGATTGACAGCCAGGCTATATCAGATGGAATAATAGCCAGGCTATGCATGATCAATGGATAGTGAGGCTACATCAGATGGACAAATAGATAGGCTACATCAAATCAATGAATAGTCAGGCTATATCCGATGGACAAATAGCCAGGCTACGTCAGATCAGTGAATAGTCAGGCTATATCAGATGGATGAATAGTCAGGCTATATCGGCTCAATGAAAAGTCAGGTTATGTTTGTATACTGAGAGAGAGCAGTAAGAATACACTACGTCATGACACCTGGACTGTTAATGAAAAGTGCCGTGCTAACAAAAATCCCTCTTCCAGTAACCTTACAAGACAATAATCATCATCAAAAAATGTCTACGTGAGTGTTGTGTGTTTCTGTTGTGTGTGTTGTGTGTCTGTTGTATATGTGTGTGTTTCATTGCATGTTTCTTGTGTGCTGTGTGTGTTGGATTGCGTGTTGGTGTGTGGGGTTCTTGAGTTCATTGACACAGAATAACAGAGGTAGCTATGTTTAATCTCCTCACCTTATTTGACCGCAGAGACACTCGTCCTCCGCACCGAGCACAGAATTTGGTTTGGCAATATGAACAGACATGGCCACAGCCGTCAGCAAACTTGGTTTTGTGACAGATCCCGCAGGTAGGGGAGTCATTGGTGTTCTTCTGCACTGTGGTCTGCTGGGTTGTATCATCCCCCATCTTCTTCACCTGGTCCTTGTAGCTCTCAAACTGCTGATGCAGCTTCCTGCCAGGATGGAATGGAGAGAGGAAGGGACCAAAGAGAGATCACAGTCAGGAAAGGAATAGTTCAGGAGCACAGCCACTTCCCTATATGACTCCCAAGTCCCTACAGTCATTTTAAAGTGCACTACTCTTTGATAGAGTATAACAATCCACTTCAGGGGATAGGAAATTAAGGTTAATTAGGCTATTGTGCAGGTATATATCTATAACCCTGTTTCCAAAAAAGTTAAGACGTGGCGTAAAATGCATACAAAAACAGTATGCAATTGTGTGCAAATCATTTGTCCCTATATTTAATTGAAAATAGTACAAAGACAACATATCAAATGTTGAAAATGTTATTGTTTTTGGAAAAATACATGCCCATTTTGAATTTGATGCCAGCAACACATTTCAAACAAATTAGGACAGGGGCATTTTTACCACTGTGTTGCATCACCTCTTTTTTTAACAATACACTGTAAGCGTTTGTGAACTGAGGAGACCATTGCTGTAGTTTTGAAAGTGAAATGTTCTCCCATTCTTGCTTGATATAGGATTTCAGCTGCTCAACAGTTCGGGGTCTCCTTTGTCGTATTTTTCGTTTCATAATGCGCCAAATGTTTTCAATGGGTGACAGGTCTGGACTGCTGGCAGGCCAGTTTAGCACCCAGACCCTTTTAGTAAGGAACCATGCTGTTGCAAACTGTGCATAATGTGCTTTGGCATTGTCTTGCAAAAATAAGCAAGGCCTTCCCTGAAAAAGACATTGTCTGGATGGCAGCATTTGTTGCTCCAAAACCTGTATATATTGTTCAGCATTAATGGTGCCTTCACAAATGTGCAAGTCACCCATGTCATGTGCACTAAAGCACCCCCATACCATCATGGATGCTGGATTTTGAACTGTGCACTGATAAGAAACCAGATTGTCTCTCTCCTCTTCAGTCCGAGGACACGGCGTCCAGGATTCCCAAAAAGTATTTCAAATTTTGATATGTCAGCACAGTTTTCCACTTCGCCTCAGTCCATCTTAAATTAGCTTGGGCCCAGAGAAGGTGGCAGCATTTCTGGATCTTGTTTATATATGGTTTCTTCTTTGCATGGTAGAGTTTTAACTTGCATTTGTGGATGCAGCGACATATTGTGTTTACAGTCAATGGTTTTCGCAAGTGTTCCTGAGCCCATGCAGTGATTTCTACTACAGAATCATGTCTATTTTTAATGCAGTGCCGCCTGAGCGCCCGAAGATCATGGCCATCCAATATTAGTTTTCGGTCTTGTCCCCTGCAGACAGAGATTTCTCCAGAGTCTCTGAGTCTTTTAATGATATTATGTAACGTAGATGATGAAATCCCCAAACTCTTCGCCATTTTATGCTGAGAAATGTTATTCTTAAATTGTTGCACTATTTGCCTGCACAGTCTTTCACAGAGTGGTGAAGCCCTCCCCATCTTCACTTCTGACAGACCCATCCTCTCTGGAATGATCTTTTAATACCAAATCATTTTACTGACCTGTTGCCAATTGACCTAATTTGTTCTGTGATATTCCTGCAGGTTTAGTTTTTTTATTACACATTACACAACTTTTCCAGTCTTTTGTTGCCTCTGTCTGAACTTTTTTGAAAGGTGTTGCTGGCATCAAATTAATAGTGGGCATATGCTTTTCAACAAAAAATAAAATTTCTCGATTTCAACATTTTATATGTTGTCTTTGTATTATGTTCTATTGAATATAGGGTTTAAATGATTTGCACATCACTGTATTCTGCTTTTATTTATGTTCTATGCAGTGTCCCAACTTTTTTGGAAACAGGCTGTACATTATATTCAGTATAAAGTGTTACAAAACACTTTTTTTAATTATTTGTAAATGGTAAACCAAGATGTATATAGCTTTGATCTCACTAATAAACTCAAATAAAGAATAATCATTAGAAATAACTGTCAGATCCACAATATAGCTAAAACGACAATGCATGTTTGTATTGTGTTAAAGTTTCAATCTTTTTAAATTTGACACAGGGTTGACAGAGGGAGGCTGATTGTGGAACTTCAGCAACCCTTTAGTCATAAAAAGATATCTGATGAGTGAGAATATCTACGTGGTCTATATATTAAAAATAAGAATATTTTGACTAGCTTTTAAAATGCAATATTGACCCTAAATGCTTTTCTGTGGAAAGCCACAATATTGAGCTCCATGCAGTTAGAGCTGCACCCATTTTTACTGAAACAAGGAAGGCCAGGTATCAAGTTTGCTTAACAGCCTCAAGCTTAAGAGCCTCACTAAGTTCTACTTTCTCAGGTTCCCAGCCCAGCGTTTAATGAATCATTTGCATCTGTGTTTCTATTTCAGGGCGGTACTGAGACGTAAGCTAATCTCAATGTCAATACGTCACTGGAAAGAACACATCAAATCTGTTTCTCATAGCAACGTCAACGTCAACTCATTCAGACAATCATACTAGAGAATGGCCTCTGTGTCGTCCAGTAAAACATTGTTAAAGTCGTATGGAACATACACTCAGACTTAGACATAGATTTAGACATAGGCTGCAGCGTGCAGTGTTTTGGCATGCATTCCAAATGGAACCTTTTTTCCTACAGTGCATTACAAGCCCTGTGGCCACTGGCTAAAAGGAGTGCACTAAATTGTGGACTAAAAGGGAAACTTTCTTTTATCTTAACATCTTCAACATTTGTTGCACCTGCTAAAACCAGTTATATATATATATATATATATATATATATATATATATATATATATATATATATATATATACACACACACTAACGTTCAAAGGTTTGGGGTCACTTAGAAATGTCCTTGTTTTCCATCAAAACAAATGAAATTAGTTTGAATAGGAAAAACAGCTAAATTAATGGGTAATATAGTCATTGACCAGGTTAGAAATAATTAATTTTACAGTTAGGTCCAGAAATGTTGGACACTGACACAATTTTCATAATTTTGGCTCTGTACGCCACCAAAATTGATTTAAAATGATACTACTGAGATGCAATTGAAGTGCAGACTTTCAGCTTTAATTCAAGGGGTTGAAACAAAAATATTGTATGAAAAGTTTAGGAATTGCAGCCATTTTCATACAAAGCCCCTTATTTCAGGGGCTCAAATGTAATTGGACAAATTAACACAATCATAAATGAAATGTTAATTTTTAATACTTTGTCGAGAATCCTTAGCATGCAATGACTACAGGAAGTCTGGAACGCATGGACATCGCCAAACGTTGGGTTTCCTCCTTTGTGATGCTTTGCCAGGCCTTTATACACTTCAGAATTTATCTGGCTGCTTCTGTCTTCTGTAACATCATCAATAAACACTAGTGACCCAGTGCCATTGGAAGCCATGCATGGCCATGCCATCACACTGCCTCCACCATGTTTTACAGTTGATGTGGTATGCTTTGGATCATGAGCCATTCCAAACCTTCTCCATACTTTTTTCTTCCAGTCATTCTGGTACAGGTTGATCTTAGATTCATCTGTCCAAAAGAATGCTGTTCCAGAAATGGGCTGGCTTTTTTAGATGTTTTTTGGCAAAGTCTAATCGTGCCTTTCTATTCTTGAGGCTTATGAATGGTTTGCAGCTTGTGGTGAACCCTCTGTATTTGCTCTCGGGAAGTCTTCTCTTTATGGTAGACTTGGATAATGATATGCCTACCTCCTGGAGAGTGATGTTCACTTGGTTGGATGTTGTGAAGGGGTTTTTCTTTACCATGGAAAAGATCCTACGATCATCCACCACTGTTGTCTTCCATGGACATCCAGGCCTTTTTATGTTGCAGAGCTCACCATTGTGTTCTTTTTTTCTCAGAATGTACAAAGCTGTTGATTTGGCCACTCCTAATGTTCTTGCTATTTCTCTGATGGATTTTTATTTTGCAGCCTAAGGATAGCCTGTTTAATTTGCATCGAGAGCTCCTTTGACCGCATGTTGTGGGTTCACAGCAACAGCTTCCAAATGCAAATGCCACACCTGGAATCAGACCTTTTATCTGTTTAATTGATGAAGAAATAACAAAGCAATAGCCCACACCTGTCCATGAAACAACTTTTGAGTCAATTGTCCAATTACTTTTGGTCCCTTGAAAAACAGGGCGCTACATATTAAAGAGCTGTAATTCCTCCACAAATCCTCCAATTTCAAATTAAAGCTGAGAGACTGCACTTTAAGCCCATATTCATTATTTAACTGTAACTTGAATATGTTTTGGTAAACAGCCAAAATAACAAAACTTGCATCAGTGTCCAATTATTTCTGGACCTAACTGTAAGTGAAATAATTATTGTGTGCTTCAAACTGCTTTCATCAAACAATCCTCTATTTGCAGCAATTACAACCCTGCAGACCTTTGGCATTCTAGTTTCCAATTTACTTACCCATGCTTCCTGAAGCACGTCCCACAAGTTGGATTGGCTTGATGGGCACTTATGTACCATATGGTCAAGCTGCTCCCACAGCAGCTCAATAGGGTTGAGATCCAGTGATTGTGCTGGCTACTCCATTATAGACAGAATACCAGCTGACTGCTTCTTCCCTAATTAGTTCTTGCATAGTTTGGAGCTATGCTTTGGGTCATTGTCCTGTTGTAGGAGGCTTGTTCAAGCGCCATCCACAGGGTATGGCATGGTGTTGCAAAGTGGAGTGATAGCCTTCCTTCTTTAAGATCCCTTTTATCCTGTATAAATCTCCTACTTCACCACCACCAAAGCACCCCCAGACCAAAGCAGACCCCATATCACATTGCCTCCACTATGGACAGATGGCGTCAAGCACTCCTCCAGCATCTTTTCATTTGGTCTGCATCTCACAAATGTTCTTCTTTGTGATCTGAACACCTAAAACTTATATTCATCTGTCCATAACACTTTTTTCCAGTCTTCCTCTGTCCAGTGTCTGTGTTCTTTAGACCCATCTTAATCTTTTCTTTTTATTAGCCAGTCGGTTATTTTATTGGACAAAAAATTTGATTTTCTTTCAAAAACAAGGACATTTCTAAGTGACCCCAAATTTTTGAACAGCAATGTATATACAGTATATGTAGTCTTTACACACACCCTTCCCACCCCAAACAAGTTAACTGGCCCTGAGAAACCAAAAATGCTACTTCACACAAACAGACAAATCAAACAGACCAACAGACCCACACACCAACCCAAACCAACATGCATTTTGGATGACATATGTCACCTCCACATCTTCCCCTGCAACATTCATTAGTCATGTGAATTATTAACCAGAGGTATCATTTTACTGTCCATATGCATGTCTTGATGCTGTGTTGTGAATAATGTGCTGGAAAACGGCCTTTTTTTATAGATCCGAATGTAAATAGTATGTGAGTCAACATGGCTCCATCCTGTCTGTTGACACTGACACTGCTGAACAGACACCTGGCACCTGGGTTGGCATTTCTCAGTGTGCCATGAGATTAACAACACCATTTACTGAACACAGATTAGCTCTAGGACATGGCGGTGGAGACTGGTTTAATTTACACACACACACACGGTCTACAGATGGAGCACCTGCTAAGTGTTTGTGCATGCTGGGTGGCAATGGAGGCTTTTTGAAGGGTCTAGAGAGATGCTTACTATAGAACTGACATTAGAGATGCAAATGACCTTTCATGACCCTTCACCTCTCCAGGGCCAGGGTGTGTAGGATGGAGAGGAAGACAGGGCCAGGGAGAAGGTTAGGGAGTGGAGTGGTTGAAAAAGTATGGAGGAGAAGGAGAAAAGAGAGGTCAGGAGTAGGAGTAGAAGAAGAGTTGTGGAAAGAGGGAAGAAGAGAAAGGGAGAGGTAGGCAGGAGGAGAAAGGAGGAGTTAGGGAGGAGGAGTGAAGAGAAGAGAGGGAGGGCCAAAATGGTGGAGGGGACAAGAGGACGAGAGACGCGGTGGGGAAAGGGGGAGGAGGGGGGGGGCGAGAGAGGTGGAAGGGGAGAGAGAAGGAGAGAGTGTGGAAGAGTAGGTGGAAAGTGGGAGAAAGAGAAAAGGGGTGCTTAGGAGGAAGAGAAATGGGGAGGTAGGGAGGACGAGAGAGTGAGAAGGGAGGAGAGAGGATGAGAGAGGAGGAGAAAGGCTATGGAGAGGAGCAGACAGCTGGTGGATGGTTCCTGCTCCTCCTGCATCAACCCCCTGGTCAAACCCAGCGCCCGGTCCAACGTGGGTGACACAGCTGACGTGTAATCATACGCTGCTCACCGTACCGGCCCCAGCGCTCTATCCGACCCTCCTTACCTCTGAACCACACCAACACGGCCTGTTGCAGAACCGGACTGAAACCTGAGCCCCGGCTTGGCCTCCACTATAGACTGTATGACAGAGTCAACAGAGTATCCCTAACATGACCGAGCCAAGCCTGGCAACTGAATCCACGTGTGTCTGTTGGCCTGGACACTATGACTCTTTAAGTATGAACTCCAAAGGTTTCGGACATTTTACATGCCGTGTTCTTTTTTGTCAAACTGGATGAAACTGTAACACTGATGTGATATCTGATGTTATTTATTGCAAAGTCACGGTGCACGTACGGAGTATTTTTCAGACACCATGCAATATTGATATAATCGATTTACTGTTTTGGTACTACCCTAGTTTTAAAAAGTCATTTATATCAAATATATATGATAAATTGTGTATTCAATTGTATTCTTTGCCATTAGAAAATAATCCCAAAGATAATTTTGGAAGTTTTTCTGTAGAATTTTATGCTCCATTCAGCTGTCCAAAATATATATTTTTTTAAAAGGTTAAACCTACAATACAGTTGAAACTAGTCCACTATACTGTTTAGGTAGGCTGGTGTCTGGGAGAGGTCAGAGGTCACAATATACTTACGTCTCCGCCTCAGTCACAGGCTCAGGCTCCTTATTTGGGGATTTTTGTTGTGGTTGAAGAACGTTATTTACCAGCTCAGTGATCCCACTAAAGGGACTAAACCACCTGTTCAAATAAGTAAGCAAACAATGTCACTAAAGACCACACCACAGAAAAAAATCATATTCTGGGCTGGCTAAGACAAGAACGTCTCCTAATGAAGCACACACACCCAGCAAGGGTTAAACACAGTTATAGTGAGAGTACAGAAGCCTAGCAGGGGAATTTACTGTGATCACAGCAGTCAGAGAAGGAGAGACAGTCAACCACAGCCACAATAACAGAGAAATATAAGGAGAGGACGTATTTAAGCAGGAAATAAGCTACAGCCAATGGAAATGGGTATTGCATCGAATGTTCAGGAAGGTGGTCGTAGGAGTATAACGTTTGCTCATGGATTAGATAGGTTCTGTTTTTACAGGTAGGTCTGGACATAGAGCAGGACATGAGCTTGCCCAATAGATGCATCCAGTTGATACATGGATGAGGAAGTAAGGAGCTAAGAGGGGAAAGCTCTCTTACAAGCCAATCAGAATGCAGATGACACACTAGGGCCAGCCAAAACCAGGGGAGAAGTGGCGGGGCCCACTGAGACAGGAAGCTACATGAAGCACAGGAAGTTGGCATTGACCAATAGGAAGAAGTGTCAAAGCCTAGAGCACTCTGGGTAATGTGTTACTTACTGTGCTGGCTGAGGCTTTTGTTCTTCTTTGACCCTAAAAAGATAATAAGTGTGCACAGCTCAGTGCTTAATGAATACACAACACAAAGACATGGAGAACACATAGAAAACAACACAAATAAACACATATTCATGAAATGAAGATGATGATGATGATAATGATGATGATAATGATGATAATGAATAACGCTCTTAACCACTATATATTGTAATATATTGAGAGCATTTAATCAGGACATCAGTGATGATGATAATGATGATAAAGATTATGATGGCAATGTCAAAAAACACAACAATAAAATGTATAATTTCCAAAATGACAGTAATAAAGGAAAACATGAAAAAGAATGATGTACAGGAATTCTGTGCCAAAGGACTGTGCTGTTATTATTTGTGTTGTCATTGTGACAACTGTGTGTCCAACTACTTCCAAACTATTAAAGCAATTAAGCAGCAGACCCACCCCAGTTAAAATACTGCTCCTGGCTGCAGAGGCCCTGGTCTAGAGGTAATGAGCCTGGCTCCAGAGGCCCTGGTCTAGAGGTAATGAGCCTGGCTTCAGAGGCCCTGGTCTAGAGGCAATGAGCCTGGCTTCAGAGGCCCTGATCTATAGGTAATGCTCATGGCTTCAGAGGCCCTGGTCAATAGGTAATGCTCCTGGCTTCAGAGGCTGTGTTCTATATGTAATGAGCCTGGCTTCAGAGGCTCTGGTCAAGAGGTAATGCTCCTTTCTTCAGAGGCCCTGGTCTATAGGTAATGCTCCTGGCTTCAGAGACCCTGGTCTATAGGTAATGTGCCTGGCTTCAGAGGCCCTGGTCTAGAGTTATGCGTCTGTCTTCAGAGGCCCTGGACCTAAGGTAATGCTCCTGGCTTCAGAGGCCCTGGACTATAGGTAATGCTCCTGGCTTCAGAGGCCTGGGTCTATAGGTAATGCGCCTGGCTTCAGAGGCCCTGGTGCAGTCACATGCTACATGCTGGGTAATCCTCTGTGTGTCGACTCTTCCTACTGTTTCTCCCTCTCTGTTGTATAACAGATACTTCAGAGTGGTTACTAGAAAGCAACACATCTGTGGTCCCTTTTAAGAGGTCAGGACCCAGAAGACAACACTGTGTCAACCAGGCTCAGCTCCATGCACTGAATACCAACATGTCTGAGACACAGCCAGGCACACAAAGGCAAAGGCAAGCATGTACACACATACACACACACACACAGGTAGACATGCATATACAGGCCTTGGGCAAACACACACCCTCACACAAACACAAAAGTACAGCCAGTAAGGCCAGCTATTTTTTTTCATATTTTCAAACCTCTCTCTGTTTCAGGTTAAATGCAACCAGAAGCCTCCAGGTTTGTCTGTCTTTTACCAAGGGGACACTGCTCTCTAGTGGACAGAAGTGTGGGGCCAAGGCTAAACATCTGAGCTACAAACACTGGTCCTAGTAGAACTGGAGCTAAGGTTGATTCAGGATCTGGGCTTAAAGCTCTTTCCTCACCATTGCAATTCTGTACATATCTAAACGCAGCCCAATATTCAAACAGATCCCTGTATATAAATCTAAACTCAGCCCAACATTTAAACAGATCCCTGTAAATATATCTAACCCCAGCCCAATATTCAGACCCATCCCTGTACATATATCTAACCCTAACTCAAGCCTTATATTAAGCCCCATCCCTGTACATATATCTAACCTTACCTCTAGCCCTATATTCAGACCCATCCCTGTACCTATGTCCAGTGCTTAATATGTAAATTTAGATGTCCCGGATTACAAAGTGAATGCGGATCCTGTAAACCTTAGGAAGGAACAAGGTGCCGGATCGAACGAGCTGTAACAGGAGTGCAGTGCTGAAATAACTGAGAAAAAGCCTCTGCTAAATAAATTGAAAATGTACATCGTTCAGCCATAACTTTATGACCACCTGCCTAATATTGTGTAGATCCCCCTTCTGCCACCAAAACGGCCCTGACCCATCGAGGCATGGACTCCACTAGCCCTCTGAAGGTGTGCTGTGGTATCTGGCACCAAGACATTAGCAGCAGATCCTTTAAGTCCCGTAAGTTGTTTTGTGGCAGGGCGCATTATCCTGCTGAAAGAGGCCAATGCCATCAGGGGAATACTGTTGTCATGAAAGGGTGCACATGGTCTGTAACAATGCTTAGGTAGGTGGTACGTGTCAAAGTAACATCCAGGACCCAAGGTTTCCCAGCAGAACATTGCCCAAAGCATCACACTGCCTCCACTGGCTTGCCTTCTTCTCATAGTGCATCCTGGTGCCATGTGTTCTACAGGTCAGCGATGCACACGCACCCACCCATCCATGTGATGTAAAAGGAAACGTAATTCATCAGACCAGGCCACCTTCTTCCATTGCTCCGTGGTCCAGTTCTGATGCTCACGTACGTATTGTAGGCGCTTTTGGCAGTGGACAGGGGTCAGCATGGGCACCCTGACTGGTCTGTGGCTACACAGCCCCTAATGCAACAAACTGCAATGCATTGTGTGTTCTTATACCTTTCTATTAGTACCAGTATTAACTTTTTCAGCAATTTGAGCTACAGTAGCTCATCTGTTGGATCGGACCACACGGGCCAGAATTTGCTACACACGTGCATCAGAAAAACGCATGTCAAAAATGTTATAAATTGATTCACTCCCTTTAAGAGTGTGCACCTAATCTCAGCTCGTTACCTGTATAAAAGACACCTGGGAGCCAGAAATCTTTCTGACTAAGAGCGGATCAAATACTTATTTCACTCATTAAAATGAAAATCAATTTATAACATTTTTGACATGCATTTTTCTGGATTTTTTTGTTGTTATTCTGTCTCTCACTGTTCAAATGAACCTACCATTAAAATTATAGACTGATAATTTCTTTGTCAGTGGGCAAACATACAAAATCAGCAGGGGATCAAATAATTTTTTCCCTCACTGTAGGCCTACTAACTACACCATGTCATCAACATTACCACCATTTCTGGAAAATTTGTATTCTTACCTTTCTGTTTAATGGTTAAAAACACTCCACAAAACAGCCATGGAGCTCTCCTCTCTGGGCTGTTTATGTGCCGACTGACCCACTGGTTTAAACAATGAAAATAAATCTGATCTTTTATACATTATTTCTAACATTAGCTCACTATCAGTATCCCACCACAGTTGGTAAACACATGCCCTTTTGACGGCCCTGTTGCCACGTACGCGATTACGTGACTAGGCAATAGGCAGTGTTGTTTTTTATTATTTTTGACCACTTTGTTGGTCAAACTCTCATGTTTTATACTTATTCAGACAGAAAACCTTATCTGTCAAATTAAGTGCATGTCCAAATAGGTACCAGAGTCGCCAAATTCCGGATCCGGATCCATCTGGATCCGGCACAAATTAAGCACTGCATATATCTAACCGTTGCCCAATATTCAGACCCATCCCTGTACATATATCTAACCGTAGCCCAATATTCAGACCCATCCCTGTACATATATCTAACCGTAGCCCAATATTCAGACCCATCCCTGTACATATATCTAACCGTAGCCCAATATTCAGACCCATCCCTGTACATATATCTAACCGTAGCTCAATATTCAGACCCATCCCTGTACATATATCTAACCGTAGCCCAATATTCAGACCCATCCCTGTACATATATCTAACCCAGCCTTATAACACAGGACCAGGCTTATTACACTGGACCAGGCTTATAACACAGGACCAAGCTTATAACACAGGATCAGCCTTATAACACAGGACCAGCTTCATAACACAGGACCAGGCTTATAACACAGGACCAGCCTTATAACACAGGACCAGCCCTATAACACAGGACCAGGCTTATAACATAGGACCAGCTTCATAACACAGGACCTGTCTTACAGCACAGGACCAGGCTTATAACACAGGACCAGCCTTATAACACTGGACCAGCATTATAACACAGGACCAGCATTATAACACAGGACCAGCTTCATAACACAGGACCAGCCTTATAACACAGGACCAGCATTATAACACAGGACCAGCCTTATAACACAGGACCAGCATTATAACACAGGACCAGCCTTATAACACAGGACCAGCATTATAACACAGGACCAGCTTTATAACACAGGACCAGCCTTATATCTCCACCCTAAACCACAGGGCCAGTCCTACACCTCAGACTTATATCTCCACCCTAAACCTCAGGGCCAGCCCTATACCTCAGCCTTATAACTAAGCCAAGCAGACAGACAGCAGGGAAAAGACAACAGCTTGTGACAGAGCGTTTGGTGTTGCTGGATGTCATGACAGTGTTTTTCCAAAGCAGGAAACTCCCCACACAAGGTCAACCTCTGAGACGAACCCCAGCTGCAGGCAAGGCACACAGCGTTGGCACCCTATTGTATACAAGGAATATTGTGGGCAGTGTTCAGCACATCCACTAGAGGGACAATGATCAATAACCCAGGGTTCAATCGTGCAGAATAGTTGAATGTTTGACTGTATATAAATATTATACAGATGTACAATTAGGTCCATCATATACCAATATATTCCAATAAAAGCTAGTACTACTGCAGTACTAGCATCAGTTCAGGTTTCACTCACTCTGTCTCCACTTATCTCCTTCTGCCTCTCTTTCCCCATCTCCTTCTGCCTCCCTTTCCCCATCTCCTTCTGCCTCCCTTTCCCCATCTCCTTCTGCCTCCCTTTCCCCATCTCCTTCTGCCTCCCTTTCCCCATCTCCTTCTGCCTCTATTTCCCCATCTCCTTCTGCCTCTCTTTCCCCATCTCCTTCTGCCTCTCCTCCCCATCTCCTTCTGCCTCTCCTTTCCAATCGCCTTCTCTCTTCTTCCCCCATTTCCTTTGGTCTCTACATCTTATCTCATTGTCTCTCTCTCTCTCCCTCCCCATCTCATTCTCTCTCTCCCTTCCACTATCACCCTCTGTCTCTTCCTCCCAATCTTTCTCTCCTTCTATCCTCCTCTCCATGCTTCAGTTTTCTTCTTCTGTCTCACCCTTTCGCTCACTCCTTTCGTTTCTCCTCTCTATATCGCTCAGTAACACGCCTTTTCCAGAGCCAGGACACAGTAGAGAACAACATCTACGTGACATCTATACAGCAAGTCCTGAATCATCACTTTCTCCCCATACAGCCTCTCTGCATTGGGGATGCAGACTTGGTTTGCCACATGTCCAAGGTGCCTGTGCAGAACCATACCTTTCTAATGGTTTCTGATGGCCTGTATAGAGCACAGTCTGCCCAGCTTATCCGTCACTGACACACTAATATAACATAGCTAGTGGAGATCCAGGACACAGTTGTGACTCATCATGTAAGTTCTCAAGGAGTCTGCAATCACTCACTGACATCCATGTCATCTAAGTGTTTCAGACAAAAGACGCATTCCAGGATTTTTGGCCACTTGTTGGAAAAGTGGTGCTGTCGAGCCAAATCAGCTCCCTGACAATTGTCATAAATGTGCCAGTATGTGCCCCATGTCATCCAAATCACTTGCTTCCACACTTGGAATTTAATTACTAACTGAGGTACAGTGATTGACACTTATAGATTATGCATACATAATATATTACACATGCCCACCAATAATGGGATGTTTCAAAAAAGTCCCACATTGCATCTTTAAGGAGACAAATATCAAGTTGTGTATACAAAGAGAATATGTCTTAAATTATTTACTTATAACTAAGAATACAAACATTTGGTTGACAGAAAGTTTCAGGAATATCTAACTCCATTTCATGTGTGATAGGACTGTTAACCTGTTGGAGTGTGACAAATGGAGTAGGTGAGACG
>JACXGI010006446.1:0-17064 GCA_016801175.1 Esox masquinongy
TGTCTTCACTGTGTTCCATGGTATATCTAATGCTTTGGAAATTCTTTTGTACCCTTCTCCTGACTGATATCTTTCAACAATGAGATCCCTCTGATGCTTTGGAAGCTCTCTGCGGACCATGGCTTTTGCTCTGAGATGCAACTAAGAAAATGTCAGGAAAATCCTACTAGAACAGTTGAACTTTATTTGTGATTAATCATAGTTACTTTAAATGATGGCAGGTGTGTAATGACTTCCATTTAACATGAGTTTGAATGTGATTGGTTCATTCTGAACACAGCCACATCCCCAGTTATAAGAGGGTGTGCACACTTATGCAACCAGGTTATTGTAAGTTTTTTATTTTTCATTTTTCCCCCTCGAAGATTTCAGTTTGTTTTTCAATTGAATTGATCGCATTATAGGTCACATTAAAAGTGGAAAAGGTTTTGACATGATTTATCTTTGTCTCATTCTTTTACATCACAAAAACCTGGCATTTTAACAGGGGTGTATAGACTTTTTATATCCACTGTAGGTGTATAGCCTGTAACTACACCAGTCAGTTGCATAAAACAAGAATATATTAAGAAGTATTTTTCATGCTAGTTACTCATACATGTGTTTTTACATTTGAGTATTTCTGATAAAACTGGTACTTACCTTCAAGTACATTTAGCAATGTGGAATTATTTACTTGTTACCTATTATGGTTTTATTTACAAACAGTGTGGAAATGCAACAATATAATTTCATAAGTAAGAATGTTCCCTTTTGTATCTGTTCGAGTTTTACTCCGTCCATGAGTCACCTGAAGCGTCAATAAACACCGTTCAGCTGGGACAATTCTCGTGTGATTTGTGGAAGAGTTATCTATCTGCATAGCTGTGCTCAGGACAGTCAGTGAGGGCAGAATAGGCCATGTATACCTAACACACAGACACCCAACTTGATTCCTCCACAGGGGGTGCCACAGGCCACGCCCTCTTGGATTTTGTGCTACTGTTAAAATTTCATGAAAACTATAAAAATATACTTAAAATTAACAATAACTGTGATTGACCCAGCAATTGGCAAACATGTCTTATACATGTATCCCTATAGGTTGTTAAAAGATAAGAGATATAATTCAATATGACGGACAAAATGGCTGACCAATGTAAAACGTGCATCCATAAACTTCATTTGCATTACATTATGGCACAATGAAAATGTAGACCATGTATACCAAACACACAGACACTGGACCAGATTCCTCCACAGGGGGTGCCACATGTCACACCCTAATTAATTTTTTTCACAGTGATTTTTTTCCCGATTGTCCTAGAATGCAGATTTTTTTTGTGTACATTCCTCATTCCCCAGGAGGTACAAAATTGCTTCAAGAATCTATAATTTCCACCATCTTGGATTTTTCTGTACACTGGAAATTTCGTGAAATATGTATAAATGTTCTTCAACTCAACAATAACTCTGATTGACCTGTCCAGTGGCATACGTGTGTCATATACGTCTCCCTATTGAATGTTAAAAGCTATGAGAAAAAATACAAGATGGCGGACAAAATAGCTGACCAGCGTAAAAATTATGGATGCATATATTTAATTTAAATGTAATAAAAAATGTAAATAAAATTATCACCCGACCCAATTCCTCCACAGGGGGTGCCACTGGCCATGCCTTCATGCATATCTTCTACAATGATGACATTTCCACCCCAATTGATCTAGAATGCTGATTCTTTGTGGACATGCCTTATTCCCCAGGAGGTACAAAACTGCATCAAGAACCTATCATGTCTACCATCTTGGATTTTGTGTAGTGTGAAAAGATCATGACACCTATAAAAATTAAAATGAACAATAACTCTGTTTGAACTGGCCAGCGCCATACATGTTTCTTATAGATGTGGCCCTATAGGGTGTTAAAAGCTAAGAGAAATAATACAAGATGGTGGACTATTTGGCTGACCAGAGAAAAATTGATATTAATAAAGTACTTACAATGGGATTATTTCTGCTGCCATAATGATTACAATGTTGTTATGCCTGCTTCCCCACGCTAACCATGTCACAGGATAACCCTGTCCCATGGTTGCTTGTAACTATATTTATTTAATGTTTTTGCTAATCTGAGCTAAGCATTTTTTTGTTTCCCACAAAAACATATTCTAATAGTGGAATTAAAAAACATCTGTGCTCAGATGTCCCCTGATTAATGTTTGTAGATAACATTTCTAGCCACCATGACTTCCTTATGCCGTTGCCTATTGAAGTAGCCTACCTTATGCATTTGGTTGAATTTGAGAATAATTTAATAGAGACACATGTAATGGTGGCTAACCATCTTTCAGGAAATCTAATGTTTACAGGAGCCCACCTGAACTCCATTCTAACCACTTAAGCTTAAACATAAATGGAAAATACCTTGACAAGCTTAGGCGTGATTCAGTGGGTAAAGTGCCTGCACACCCTGCAGCTCTCCAGATAAGAGGGGCTGATATGTCTTTTATACAGTAGCCTAATGTAGCAGTTATCGTCCCTGGCAGTTAACGTTAAACAAAAGAAGAATATGAAATGGTAGAACTATGGGATCATAGACCAGCAACCTTCTATTTAGATACAGCTCTGGAAAAAATTAAGAGACTACTCCTAATTTTTCTTAAATCAGCATCTCTACATGTATGGCAGCCATTCCATTCAAGTGTCTGTTAAATTCCAACACAGGCACACCCCATTTTACTTAATGAGGTACTGATTAGGTGATTACCTGAACCAAATCTAATTTAACGAGGAAAAGTATAAAAACCACTGCTGTGGTCATCACTATCCTCTTGCAATAGGACCAGGTGGATGGCAAGAAGAAGGGTTCAATTCTGGCTTTACTGGCAGAGGGATACAGTGAGCGTCAGGTTGCTTCCATCCTGAAAATTTAAAAGACGGCGGTTTATAAGAACAAGGTCAAGCAACAGACATTGGGGACAACAAAGCTAGACTGGCAGAGGGCGAAAATGACTGTCCACTGAACGAGATGACCGTCAACTCATTCGAATGTCGCTTAACAACGTAGGATGACATCAAGTGACCTACAAAAAGAATGGCAAACAGCAGCTGGGGTGAAGTGCACGGCGAGGACGGTTCGAAACAGGCTCTTAGGGGCAGGGCTGAAGTCGTGCAAAGCTAGAAAAAAGCCCTTCATCAATGAGACGCAAAGAAGAGCCAGGCTGAAGTTTGCAAAAGACCATAAGGATTGGACCGTAGTAGAATGGAGTAAGGTCATCTTCTCTGACGAGTCAAATTTTCTGCTTTGCCCAACATCTGGTTGTCTAATGGTTAGACAGAGACCTGGAGAGGCCTACAAGCCACAGTGTCTCGCACAAACTGTGAAATTTGGTGGAGGATCGGTGATGATCTGGGGATACTTCAGCAAGGCTGGAATCGGGCAGATTTGTTTTTGTGAAGGACGCATGAATCAAGCCAAGTACAAGGTTATCCTGGAAGAACACCTGCTTCCTTCTGCTCTGACAATGTTCCCCAACTCTGAGAATTGTTTTTTCCAGTAGAATAATGCTCCATGCCACACAACCAGGTCAATAAAGGTGTGGATGGAGGACAACCAGATCAAGACCCTGTCATGGCCAGCCCAATCTCCAGACCTGAACCCCATTGAAAACCTCTGGAATTTGATCAAGAGGAAGATGGATGGTCACAAGCCATCAAACAAAGCCAAGCTACTTGAATTTTTGTGCCAGGAGTGGCATAAAGTCACCCAGCAGCAATGTGACAGACTGGTGGAGAGCATGCCAAGACGCATGAAAGCTATGATTAAAAATCAGGGTTATTCCACCAAATATTGATTTCTGATCTCTTCCTAAGAATTTGTTTTCTTTGCATTATTTGAGGTCTGAAAACAATGCATCTTTTTTTTTGGTTATTTTGACCAGTTGTTATTTTCTACAAATAAATACTCTAAATGACAATATTTTTATTAGGAATTTGGGTGTAATGTTGTCAGTAGTTTATAGAATAAAACAACACTGTTCATTTTACTCAAACACATACCTATGAATAGTAAAACCAGAGAAACTGATAATTTTGCAGTGGTCTCTTAATTTTTTCCAGAGCTGTATACACGGGCTACACTTAGATGCAGCCAGTTGTTGTGGTAAGTTATGGACTGATATTGTATGTATATTCAAGTAAACTGCGACTTCCATTCATTTAATTCCAAGTCAAGCACTATCCAGAGTTTGCAATAAAACACAGTATCTCTTTAACATAATGCACTGCTTTTTAAACAGAAAACTTTGTATAAAGGGTAAAATATGAACTCATTCTAAAATTACGATTATGCATGATTAACTACTGAAGATAATGCGATTAATCGTGATTCATTATTTTAATCATTTGACAGTACTAGAATTAATATAAACTGCACCTACTTTTAATTTCCCAGCTAGAAATGAATAAACATATATGGCTGCAGATGGAGATTCAGATCAGTTGATTGATTATTAGACACTGCTGATCAGTCCTGTAAATTGATGAACAAGTAAGATTAATGATCATTGGCACTAAACTAAACTGTGCTAACATTAACTAGCCTCATTGTTTATTAATGTAGGCATATATACACATAGATTCAATAAAACTTACATTTAACTTTAAATAGCTCAATGCTTGTCTTAAAGTAGAACATCTAACATTAATTTTCCACAAACAGCATTTGTGTGCAGCACACAAAAATGTTGGTTGGAACCATTCCACAACTCCGGCAAGGTCTGCTACGTTGGAGAGTTTTCATCAACAGCAACTACCCCAGTGTTAAAAAGTGAATTTAAGACTGACAGTGTTGATTCACAACTGGATAACTCCCCTGTGAATGTCAGCTGTGCTGCAGAACCTGTCTCTCAGCTGGAAATAGTATGTGTTACTGTACTGTGGGGAAGAGTTCACTTAAACAGTGCTGAGCTACCGTAGACAGAGACTGTGGGCTATTTCTGGTTCTGTCCTAGTCATCTAAAGACTAAACCCACAGAGTCAGCAGGCTGTATAAGGGATGGTTTGAATCATCCAGATGGTGAAATGTAGCTACATTCCTTGGCCAGGCAAGGAATCTGTTGAGCTTAGTCTGTACTTGACACTAGCAAAAGTGAGTAATCCTGTTTATTGCTGATGTAGCTGAGGTCAGTTTGTTTGATTCCTGTGACATTTACAACATAATTTGCTTGATACATTTTATATCTGTTGCCTCTAAAACATAGAGGTCCAGCATTTTGTTTTTATGTCTTAGTAATACTAGCCGTTGCTTTGTAAAATGTGACAAAACTGGTGGCGGGATAGTTGGATATACATGGTTTACAGTGTGTTTACAGTGTTTATTCATTGAGAAAAAGAAACATGAGACAGCTGGAGAGTTCTTGTGTTTTTGTGTGGTTCGGCCCAGGGCCCAGGGAGATGGGATGTCCTAAGCAAAACAGAACAGCAGGGTGTTTCAGTGAAAGGAGACGAGGTACATCACTGAGATGTGTTTACATGTCTGCTAACAACTGCAGCCTGGATCTCAGCTGAGCACCAAGATGTTCACACTACAGTGTATTAACAGAGGACTCATTTATCTTCTCTCAGAAGCTAGGCCATGCAAAAATTGCAACAGAAAGAGAGGCGGGACAACGGCACTATTTGAATAGACACCTTTCTACTGCTTCCTTTTTGTCTTGAAGTCATAACGGGTCTAGTATCATTGGGTATCTGAATGCAGTAAGGTAGCAACCTTGTCTTGATCTAACCCTGTGACATTTAGTTATGAGTTAGTAGTTAGCGCTCAGTGTTGACCTCGAGGAGACAGAAGATGTGTTGAAAAAGTGTTTGACTGTGCAGTCACAGTGATTCTATGTGGCACTTGAGAAAGCCGGGTCTCCCAGGGAGGACTCTAGTAGTCTATTCCGAGTGTCAAACCAATATATCATTACTGTCACGTTACACAGAGAGCACCCTACTGTTGTGACTGATCAGGGTTGTAGAAAAGAGAGTGCCTTTGTAAGTTGAAGGGGCTCTTGTGGTGTGATTAGCTGTTTGAGTCCAGACGTGTTGTCGGGGGGAATGCTGCTAAGAAAATAGATAGCAAAGGGAAGTGGTGGTTAGTTGTGCTGTTAGTATGGAGCGTACGCTTACCGTAAGCTCCAAGGCATCACTGAAGAGGCCATTGCGTTTACTGTGGAGGAAGGCGTTGGAGCTTCCTGTCTTTGATATTCGTATCCTGGCCAGACGGGCTTTCTGAAAATCAAAGATCATTTTTCTAAAACATCCAACCGAGTAAAGCTGATCAACTGTATAGTAGATTTCACCCTATGAAAAAAAAAATGAAATCAGAGTTTTAGTTTGGTGCAAACATAGGTATATACAAAATGCACAACTGAAGTAATACACAACTGAAGTATTATACAGTACCAGTCAAACGTTTCTACACACTTACTCATTCACTTGAGTGGGAAAGTGTGTCCAAACTCTCGACTGGTACTGTAGAATACTTCAGTCTATGCAATTCATAAATAATGAATACATAATTGTTTTAAATAAACTAGGGAGAATTAATCAATTAAATGTCCAGTGCCATAAAGCACTATATCTCCAACCTTATAATGCCAACTGTGTTTCTATCAGACTGCATACAGTTCATCTCATTTACAGTGAACACAGTAAAAGTAACTGGTGTGTAGCCAACCCCCCTGTCTCTCAAATCTCTCCTCTCAAGGACAGAAACAGAGACACAAAAGAAGGAGAAAATGGAAAGACAGAAATTAACAAAAGGGGGCCACGTGGTCTGGGAAAAGATTCAGTTCAGACAAGCTGGCCAGAATTCTCTGTCTTTTGGCTTCCTTCCTGAGGTATTAAAGGTCCAGTCAAAAACAATTATGAGGTGGACATAACATTGATATTTTCAAAATGACAATTACCCATTTTTTTTGTGTAATTGCTGGGGTTTTTTTTTAGAAGGAATGTTAGCTTTTTCAGGTGGGAGGGACATTTTGCCCTACTTTGTGCTGTTACAAACATGATTTGACTATAATAGACCAATGACTTTTAATCTAAATTAAGAGGGAGGTCTATACCATCATGTCAGTCAATCATGGCTGTGGACGTAAATATCTTTAACATTTATTTTAACACCTAGACGATCAGACCGCATTTCAAGGGTCAAGGAGAAAAAAAACATATATTAGTTATTTTCATGAATTAAACACAAAGTGGTTTATTAGACAGTGATAATTGATGACTTCATTGGACCCTATGCACAGGTGTACATGCACACACACCCTAGAACTGGCAGGCTTATTAAGTCTTATTAATTATGCTTATAATAAACACTCCACTATTAACAGAGGGAGTCTGAAGAGGGGGATACAAAAGGATGAATAACAGAGACAAAAATACACTTCAACTGCGGCTTGACAAACAGGATCTGCAGATGAACTAAAAAAACACTGTTCTGTCTAACTTCATCGGCTCCTCAATTTTGTTCCATCCCACTTCACTTGCTTCAGACCATTATCACCTGATTATCCTCCCCTCTTTCTTCAAATCAGTCTATTTTTTTATTTTTTCTCCTCTCCATCTTTTGTTTCCCTCTCTTTGTTCTCTCATCTGTTACTGTACCTCTTTCCTAGCCTTTTGTTCTATTAACCATGCCTGCTTTGTATCAGCTTATACACCTCCCAGGTCCATGTGTTGCATCTTAAGGCAAATGCCTGGTGTGGTGAGAGTTTACAGTGTGAATAGAAGTCTATTTACATAATACAACCCTGTTTCCAAAAAAGTTGGGATGCTGTTTAAAATTCAAAGAAAAACAGAATGCATTGATGTGCAAATCATTTAAATCTTATATTCATTAGAAAATAGTACAAAGTCAACATATCAAATGATGAAAGTAGGGGTTTCGTGATATACTGGTATTGACAATAACGGTTATATTAAAAAATTAAATATTGATATCTTGTTAATAATACACATATGATAATATCGTATTCACTAGGCAAAAATGACTCTGCATTTGTCCAAAATCTCCCCTCGGTTTTCTATAGCTTATTGATGTCACCTATGGTCAAACGATCTATGGGCATACAATATGAGTTTGGACCTATACACTGGCATTTGAATTAACACAAAGACGCACCGTTTTCGTAGCCTATTCACTAGGTGAAAATATGTTGTATTTTTCCTAAAACTCCTCTCTGTGTAAGGCCTTGTGGATCTTTTGTTTATCAGTTCATCTGGTTGCCTTAAGTGTAATGGATAGTGAAAAGGCACTAGACTCGTGCGTCACCCCTGCTGGCTTTTCCATCTACCGGCAGGACAGAACGTCTGAGTCAGGTAAATGTAAGGGCGGAGGGGTCTGCATTATGGTTAACTCTCGCTGGGGAACGGGTGTTGCACTACTCTCAACACACTTCACCAGACCTGGAGAAACTGACTGTAAAGGTACGGCCCATCTACTGTGAAGGTTTTTCATAAAGTGTTGTTATTTCACATTAACCTGATGAAGAGTAGACAGAAAAATTGCATATGTGTATGTCTCATGTGATCACTTGCATATTACTTGGGTGTTAATTGATGAAACATTTAACCAGGGCTCATATTATTTTTCCAAACAGTCTAATTGTCTTTGATTTTTCCACATTTAATTGTTAAGAAAGAGCAATAAGGTACACAGTTTGGATTTGTATGTGTGTCAAGGTCAACAGCTATGCCCAGTTTTTCTCCTTACTGTACTGTTGCGTCTAGTGAGCAACAGTATATTTCATGTGGATGACAGAATGACATGTGGCTTGTCCTTGAATGCCTTGGGAGAATGAGCATAAGCTCAGCGATCAAAGAATCCATGACTTCAGAGAATATGCTGTACAAAAGAACCAATGATGGAAGATTCGGGAAGGATCTGTCCAGAAATTTGCCTAATGGGAGGGCCTAATATCATTGTATAACCATAATGTATAAAAGTGTGTCCCCGAGGTTTGGAAGTCAGTTGTTCTGCAGACCAATATGGGTTGGTGGCTCTGCAGACCAGTATGGCTTCATGACATCAATAAAGTCTACTACTGAATTCACAAACTCCTGAGTTGTTTGAGATTGTTGGCGGGAAAAAGGGGAACAATTTTCTACAACACTGCGAGAATTATCACAGCAGTCTGTATACCCATGCAGGCAGATAAAACACACACACTGGAAGACCTATACGGAGTAATAAATGGACTAGAGGAAGCTCACCCTGAGGCAGCTTTTATTCTTGTTGCTGATTTTAATAGAGCAAATATGAGGAAAGTTTTGCCGAAATACCATCAGCACATTAACTTTCCCTAACTTTCAATGCTGGAATAAGGGATCCATTACTGCTCTACAGGACTGCTTTGAAACAACGGATTGGCAGATGTTCTGGGATGCAGCCAATGGGAACATTGATGAATACACAGACTCTGTCTCAGCACATATATCCAAGTGTATCGATGATGTTGTCCCGAGGGTCAGTGTGAGCACTTTCCCCAACCAAAAGCCCTGGGTTAATGGTAATGTCCGTGCTAAGCTCAGACCACAGTCCTCTGCCTGTAGCTCTGGGGACCTGGAGGCTTTGAGGATATCCAGATATGACCCATGGAAGGCTAACAGAGATGGAAAAAGAGACTACAGGGATCAGTTGGAGTCTAACTACCACAGCTCTGACCCCAGACACATGTGACGCGGACTGCGACACATCACAGAAATATAAAGGGAGAAATAGCAATGATACTCGTCTTGCCGCCTCGCTCCCTGATGAGCTCAACACCTTCTATGCACGGTTTGAGACGACCAACACAATTCCTTCGGTGAGGTTTGCTGAGGACCAGGATGACTGCACTCTGTCCCTAACCACGGCTGATGTGAGGAGAGTTTTTAAAAAAGGGAACCCATGGAAGTCACCAGGGCCAGATGGCATTGCAGGCTGTGTCCTCAGAAGGTGCGCCGACCAACTAGCGGAGGTTTTCACCTCCATTTTCAACCTCTCCATGTCTCTGTCTGCAGCCCCCCCTTGCTTCAAACAGACCACCATCGTCCCTGTTCTGAAGAAACCTTCTATTACCTGCCTGAACGACTACTGCCCTGTAACACTGATCTCCACCATCAGGAAGTGCTGCGAGCTGCTGGTCAGAACTCACAACGGCTCCATCCTTCCTGACACCTTGGACCCCATTCAATTTGCATACCGCCCCAATAGATCTACGGACGATGCCATCGCCCTGACAACTCCACACCGCCCTCTCCCACCTGGAAAAAGGCAACACATACGTGAGGATGCTGTTTGTGGACTACAGCTCTGCATTCAACACTATTGTGCTCGCTAAGCTTGTTCCTAACCTCAGGACCCTGGGACTTAACACCTCTCTTTGCAATTGCATCCTGGACTTCCTGACAGGCAGACCCCAGGTGGTGAGAATGGACAACCTCTGCACTGACCCTGAGCACTGGAGCCCACCAGGGCTGCGTACTCAGTCCCTTTCTGTACTCCCTGTTCATGCATAGCTCCAACACCATCCTTAATTTTGCGGACGGCACTACCATCCCGGGTCTCATCTCCAACAATGATGAGACCGCCAACAGAGAGGAGGTACAGAGCTTGTCTACATGGTGCCAGGACAACAACCTACAGCTCCAGAAAAAATTAAGAGACCACTGCACCTTATTCTTTCCTTTCTAAAAAAAGTCGAAAAGGAAGGTTTTGAGTGAGGAACAGAAGGGTTAAAATTAAGAGACCACTGCAAATTGAACGCTTCTGTTCCTCACTCAAAACTTTCCTTTTCAACTTTTTTGGAAAGGAAAGAAAAAGGTGCAGTAGTCTCTTCATTTTTTCCGGAGCTGTATCTCTCAACATCTGCATGACTAAAGAGATGTGGACTTCAGGAAGCGGCAGAGGGGGGGTTATGCCCCCATACACATCGATGGAGCTGAAGTGGAGAGAGTCTCCAAATTCAAGTTTCCCAGTGTGTTCATCAAAGATAACAAGTGAACTTGGCAGTGAAACCTGCCCAAAAACAACTATACTTCCTGAGGAGACTCAAGAAATTTGGAACTCCTGTAAAAACTCTCACCAACTTCTACAGGTGCCGCATTGTTAGCATCTTCTCAGGCTGCATTACTGCCTGGTATGGCAGCTGCTCCGCTGCGGACCGCAAGTCCCTCCAGAGAGTGGTAAAGTCTGCGGAACGCGTCATCAGCTGCCATCTCCCCTCCATGCAAGGCATCTACCATACACGATGCCTGAGGAAAGCATGGAACATCATCAAAGATCACAGCCACCCAGGTTCTTTGGTGCAACTCGTCCTGGCTGTGTTGTTCGGCGCATTTGACAAACAAATCTTGAAACTTGAAAAAGATATAACACCAGTTAGGCCTATTGCCTATCATTGTTCTGAGAAAGATGCGTCGAGTAGATAACTAAATAACATTTTATATGACTCGGCTAATATTATCGAAGATATGGCCTACTCTGTTTTTACCAGCCGTCCAAACAACCAAAACCGGAGAAATTTAAACTAGCGCTTCCTCCGTCACTAAACGGGTTATGGGCATCCATCTTTGCGCGCATGATGATCGCACACACAACTGAGGCGCGCAATTCATATTTTGGTTCAAATAACAATGTTTTTATAACATTAAGTAATAAACTCAAACATACAACGTGTCAATTATTTCGCGCACCTATTCTTTTTCAATTGAAGTAATCCAAAATTAATCATACATTTTTTCAAAAGTATCTGTAATCCGATTACAATATTTTTGTTGGTAATGTAACGGATTACAGTTACTGTTTTTTTGTAATCTGTTACTCCCCAACTCTGACAACAAAATACTAATGTTTTAACTTAGGAAGAGCTCAGAAATCAATATTTGCTGAAGCATCCCCAGATCATCACCGATCCTCCACCAAATTTCATAGTGGGTGCGAGACACTGTGGCTTGTAGGCCTCTCCAGGTCTCCATCTAACCATTAAAAGACCAGGTGTTGGGCAAAGCTTTGCACGACTTCAGCCCTGCCCCTAGGAACCTGTTTCGAACCGTCCTTGCCGTGCACTTCACCCCAGCTGCTGTTTGCCATTCTTTTTGTAGGTCACTTGATGTCATCCTACGGTTGTTGAGTGACATTCGAATGAGTTGACGGTCATCTTGGTCAGTGGGCAGTTGTTTTCGCCCTCTGCCAGTCTGTAGCTTTGTTGTCCCCAATGTCTGTTGCTTGACCTTGTTCTTATGAACTGCCATCTTTGAAATTTTCAGGATGGAAGCAACCTGACGCTTACTGTATCCCTCTGCCAGTAAAGCCAGAATTGAACCCTTCTTTTCCTCACTCAAAGATTTTCTTTTCAACTCTTTTATAATGCTGAATAGTTATTTTTTTTTATTCAAATGACGTTTGAGGTACTACTTGCACTGTTTTTGCCATCCAGCTAGTCCTATTGTAAGAGGATAGTGATGACCACAGCAGTGGTTTTTATACTTTTCCATGTTAAATTAGATTTGGTTCAGGTAAACACTTAATCAGTACCTCATTAAGTAAAATGAGGTGTGCCTGTGTTGGAATTTAACAGACACTGGAATGGAATGGCTGCCATACATGTAGAGATGCTGATTTAAGAAAAATTAGGAGTGGTCTCTTAATTTTTTCCAGAGCTGTATATAGCATAAGTACGCCATAAGGAGCAAAGTTTGCTTACTGTAAGAGACTACAATGGCAGCTAGAGACCAGGACGACAAACTGTCAATTCCTCCTTTGTCTACTACAGGATACACTATGAAAATGGCATAGAAGCGAAAGAAGACTTAGACCAACTCTCTATAGCTAGCTACCAGGAACCCTAAGCTAACGTTAGCAAGGCTAAGAAGAATGTGAAACTGAGTTAATGCTTTTTTGGAACTGGTTATTCCATTTTTCATATTTTTATTCAGAACATCATTCTCTATCGGGCATTGGTGCGGAACCACTTTCTGCCCGATGAGTAATTGTAAAATGCTGTAATTGTTTTTTCACCAAATCTGATCTGGTTGTTCAAATTTAACAAACATAAATTTGTCTAACTACAGTAGCTATCTGGCTAAACCACAGCCACCATGCAACCAAAACTAGGAGCACAGAAATGGAAGGACAAATCTAAAAGAGAACGTCAAAATATGTGTAGCAGTTAAGTAATGGCTGATTGTGATTGAGTAGTACTATTTATTTATTTTTTTGGCCTATGGTTTGGGTCCTAAACAGTAAATTTTGTCCCGGACCCTTGGATTCCTGAGGGCATCCCTTTTCCGTTTAGTCATTGTGTCTACCATCTTGTACTATATCTCGTAGCTTTTAACACCCTGTAGCAGGCATGGGCAACTGGCAGCCTGCGGGCCGCATGCGGTCCCCACCCCCTCTTTGTGCGGCCCTCAGATGAATTTAGAATACAGTAAAAGGATGTGTATACACAAAAAAATATATCACGTTCGACCTTAAATATGTTGTAAAGTTAGTATTGGAACCACAATCTATGCTGGAAACAAAACATGAAATAGACTTGAAATCATTTTTTGCATGTTTACATATAAAACAGTAATTTCAGGGTCTCAGAAAGCTGTTGTGATGTCTTTCTGAATGTAGCTGAAAGTGTGCTGATGTTTGAGCCATAAAACACTTGATGATACCTATTACCGAAGTCTCTATACAAACCAAAATATCAAAGTAGTCAAACACAACCAAAAAATGTCATTCAAAGGGTATTCCAAGTGTTCAAAGGGTATATAGCATTCAAAGGGTTAACGTGTTTAATAACACGGCAGCGAGCGCGCTGAATCCCAGGAAAGATGAGCAGAGAGGGAAAACGGCACGTTGATCAATATTTCGAAATTGCCCAGATATGCATTAACTAGCATCAGACCTAGTGTACTTTTAATGCATTTGTTAATAATTAAATACAATACATGGACGTATGTGTGTTCCAAGTTAATCTGCAGCCCCCTGATGACCAGTACATAAATTCTGTGGCCCCCACCACCATCCAAGTTGCCTATCCCTGCCCTATAGAGAGACCTCTATAAGACAGGCTACGGGACATCTTCTTTCCACAGGCTGTAAGGCTGTTCAAACCCCTCTTCCCTTCCATCCATAGCCCATGCACACCTGTCACTTTATATCATGCACATCTGTCACTTTTACATTGCACTACGGTTGTATAGTTGTATAGTTAACCCTTGTGTCGTCCCGGGGTCCTCCCGCGGACAGCCTGTCCAGCCCTCGCGTCGCCTCGGGGTCAGAAAGACCCACCGTTATCCTTCCCCTCGCCTCGCATCGGGGTCAGAGAGACCCACCGTTATCCTGCCCGCGCTCCCCTTGCCCTAGGGTCTCTCCGACACAAGCGAGGAGCTGCCCGCTCCCCTCGCCTTCGGGTCTCTCCAACACGACCGAGGAGTTGCCTCGTCCCCTCTCCCTCGGGTCTCTCTGACACACGAGCGGCCTGCCGCGCTCCCCTCGCCTTCGGGTCTCTCAGACACGAACGAGAGGAGTTGTTGCCCGTGTTCCCCTCGCCTTCGGGTCTCTCAGACACAAGCGAGTTGGCCGCTCGCCTCGCCTTCGGGTCTCTCAGACACGAGCAGGCTGCGTTTTCGCATCGCCTTCGGGTCTCTCTGATACGACCGAGGAGTTGCCGCGCTCCCCTCGCCTTCGGGTCTCTCAGACACGAACCTGTCCGCTCCCCTCGCCTTCGAGTCTCTCAGACACGAACCTGGCCGCTCGCATCGCCTTCGGGTCTCTCAGACACGAACCTGTTGGCCTGCCACGCTCCCCTCGCCTTAGGGTCTCTCAGACACAAGCGAGTTGGCCGCTCGCCTCGCCTTCGGGTCTCTCAGACACGAACGTGTTGGCCTGCCAAGCTCCCCTCGCCCTCGGGTCTTTCTGACACACGAGCGGCCTGCCACGCTCGCATGGCCTTTTGGATCTCCCCGACACGAGTGAGTTGGCCGCTCGCCTCGCCTTCGGGTCTCTGACACGAACGTGTTGGCCTGCCACGCTCCCCTCGCCTTCGGGTCTCAGACACGAGCAAGTTGGCCGCTCCACTTGCCTTCGGGTCTCTCAGACACAAATGCGAGTTGGCCGCTCGCATCGCCTCGACTTCGGGTCTCAGACACCTTGCCTTCGGGTCTCAGACACGAACCCGCAGCCGCTGTACCGAGAGCGAGAAAAAGATACTAACATTGGTCCGCTGCGCGTGCCTGCGTGCTGCTCGTTCGGTGTCCGAGGCTCGGAAGCGATGATCGGCGCGGCTAGGTGCACCGCGAAACAGGTTCTAGAACAGTTTTTCGCCAATGTCCCGTCTGGCTACCCTGACGATGAGGAGGAACAGGAGGAGCAGGAGGACGTGTCAGAGGAAGAAGACGGAGAGGAATACAACGCGGAGCACGAAGACAACCGCGCCTCGTCCTCGTCGTCAGACCAGGACCTAGACGCGCCCGGGGCCGAGAGAGAGACGTTCCGGTCGAAAAACGGAACGATCGCGTGGTCCTCGGTTGCGTATCCCAAACAGGGCAGGCGGTCGGAACCTAATGTGGCGCGGACGATGCCCCCGGGTCCCACGGAGCACGCGGTCTCGCACGCACGGGACATATCCTCCACGTTCCACCTGTTCATCACACCCGCGATAGAGACCGTGGTCCTGGAGATGACAAACCTCGAGGGCTCTCGGAAATACGGAGACGGCTGGAAGGCGATGGACGCGATCGACCTGCGCGCCAACGTGGGGATGCTGATCCTGGCGGGCGTATACAGGTCCCGAGGCGAGGCCGCTGTCAGTCTGTGGGACGCGGAGAGCGGAAGGCCGATATTCCGCGCCACGATGCCTCTGAAACTCTTTCACACGTATTCGAGACTGCTGCGCTTTGACGACCGCGAGTCGCGACCGGCGAGACGCGCCGCTGACAAACTGGCGGCCATACGAGAGGTCTGGGACAAGTGGGCCGAGCGGCTGCCGTACCTCTACAACCCGGGCCCTCACGTGACGGTGGACGTGCAACTGGTTCCGTTCAGAGGTGGTGCGCGCACGCACGCAGACACACAAACACATCTGTACGAAAACCTAGAGGTTTTCGATGCTCGTCATCGTAATAATCATCATCATCTTCTCTCGTCCACCCAGGTCGTTGCCCTTTCTGCCAGTACATGCCCAGCAAGCCCGTGAAATACAGGATCAAGTCGTGGGTGGCCTGCGATGCGAAATCCAGCTACGCGTGGAAGAAGCAAGTGTACACCGGGAAGCCGACCGTCGGGGGGCCGGAGAAGAACCAGGGCATGCGGGTAGTGCTCGATGTGACCGAGGGGCTCAGGGGGCACAACGTGACGTATGACAATTTCTTCACCTCCTACGAACTCGGACGGCAGCTCCTCGCCAGGGAGATCACGATGGTGGGCACGGTTCGCAAGAACAAGCCCGAGCTCCCGGTCGCACTGCTCGCGACCAAGGGCAGAGAGGTCTTATTGTCCAGGTTCGCCTTCACGCCGAGCGCGACTCTAGTGTCCTACATGCCCAAGAAAAACAAGAACGTGGTACTGCTGAGCACGCTGCACACGGACGTCAGCGTGCGCCAGGACAGGAAACCCGCGATCATCCTGGACTACAACTGCAACAAAGGAGGTGTGGACAACCTAGACAAGGTGGTCGGGACGTACAGCTGAAGAAGGATGACGGCCCGCTGGCCCCTTGTGGTCTTCTACAACATCATCGACGTCTCCGCGTACAACGCCTTCGTGATGTGGAGGGAGCTCAACCCCGGCTGGATGACCCATAAGTGGAACAAGAGGAGGGTGTTCCTTGAGCAGCTGGGAAAGGCGCTGGTCATGCCGCTCATCGAAAGAAGGGAGCGTATCCCGCGAACACACGCGTCCGCGGCGCTTGTGAAAGCAGCGCAGAGCGCCAGAGCACGCGATCGCCCCGAAGCCCCGGCTCAGGCCCCTGCCCCTGCCTCTGCCAGTAAGAGGAAGAAGTGCCAGAGCTGCCCGCCCAAGAAGGACTGTAAAACCCACACGGTGTGCAGCAGGTGTAAG
>JACXGI010006446.1:17164-42035 GCA_016801175.1 Esox masquinongy
GACCCACCGTTAGCCCGCGCCTTCCCCTAGCCCTCGGGTCTCTCTGACCCACCGTTAGCCCGCACCGTGCCCTTACCTTAGTGGTCTCCATGACCCACCGTTAGCTCGCGCCTTCCCCTAGCCCTTGGGTCTCTCTGACCCACCGTTAGCCCGCACCGTGCCCTTACCTTAGCGGTCTCCGTGACCCACCGTTAGCCCGTGCCTTCCCCTAGCCCTCGGGTCTCTCTGACCCACCGTTAGCCCGCACCGTGCCCTTACCTTAGCGGTCTCCGTGACCCACCGTTAGCCCGCGCCTTCCCCTAGCCCTCGGGTCTCTCTGACCCACCGTTAGCCCGCATGTGCCCTTGCCCTCGGGTCTTTCTGACATGATGGAGTTGTGGGTGTACACAAGAAGGGACGATCTGACCCGCAGGACACTGGGGGTGTGTGCAGAATTCTAAGGCGACACAAGGGTTAATATTATTGATGTGTGTTTTTGTATAGTGTTATTACTGATTGATTGTGTTATCTTCTTATTTTTTAAAATTATAATTACTGTTACTTTTCAATTTTTAAGTGCACTGTTGGGAGTAGGAAATCCAAGCATTTCATTGCCGTAACTTGTTATTGCAAATGACAAATATTCAAATGACTTGAACATGTATGTCGCTGGCCAGATCAATCAGAGTTATTGTTGATTTTAAGTACATTTTTATAGGTTTCATGAAATTTTCACTGTACAAAAAATCCAAGGTGGCGGACATAATACTGTAGGTTCCTGAAGCAATTTTGTCCACCATCTTGTATTATATCTCTTAGCTTTTAACATCCTTTAGAGAGACATGTATAAGACGCATGGGTCTTGTGGTAATTCTGTACCTCCTGGGGAATGAGGCATTTGCATAAAAATGACATAGTATTACATTTTTTCAAAACGGTTTGTGATAGAGAGATTCTTTGCTGATTTCCTGAGATTTCGCTGCAAACGCACATATGCTTTGTATTTACGTGGCACATTTCCTGGTTGTCGTCAACATCCAATTCAATCCAACACTATGGTGCACCTGACCAATTAAAGGATTGCTGATTTTCGAAATTCAACCAATGGAAGGTTGTTGTTAGGCAGAATATTTTATTTTACCCAATCAGGGGAAGGTAACTATTAGGTATTCTAGCAAATCGAAAAAAACTATGTAGGCATGTCTATTTCAGTTGGCACAACCTCGATAGGTGAGTGTCCAGAACACAGAGAAGGAATGCTAACACCATTCTAACAACATGCTAATGGTTCACTATAACAGAGAGCACAGACAGAGAGAGGATAGTTTTTAGTGTTTTTTTAGTGATAGTGTTTTCAACAGCTTTATAAGTATTATTATTAGTAGTATAAAATGTCAAAACGTAAAACACTTTTACCCAATGTAGCCATAGTCTTTTTCGGTTTTCACATGCTGTATTGCTGAGTTACCAGAACACAAAGGAGGAATGCTAACAACATGCTAAGGGATTACAATAACAGAAAGCACAGACAGAGAATGGATACGTGTTTTCAACGGCTTTATAAGTATTATTATTAGTAGTATAAAATGGCAAAGCGTAAAAACGCTTTTACTCAATGTAGCCATAGTCCTTTTCGGTTTTCACGCGATGGATAGCTGAGTGACGAGAACACAAAGGAGGAATGCTAACAACATGCCAACGGATTAAAATAACGAAGGCCAAATATAGGACTGGTAAGTAACATCAAATTACCTACTTATCATGAAATAATGTAATACAAATGTGATTATTATAGATATTGTCTGCTTTGCATATTTGGAATGGGAGAACTGTTCCACAAGGTTGTTTGTGGTCTGATTTCAGTGATAGAAAAATAATAATGGGTGTCATAAACATATTGGACTGCTTGCACAAAAAGTGAATTATTTCATTGTTCTGTTCATTTATTGTGGTACAATGTATATTTGTTTAAGATAAAGTGTTTGAAAAGTATATTTGGAATAGGAGAACTGTTCCACAAGGTTGTTTGTGGTCTGATTTCAATAAAAAATAGAAAAATAATGGGTGTCAAAAATGTGTTGGACAAAGGTGAATTATTTAATTGTTGTGTTCACATTTATTGTGAAACAATGCATATTTTTGTAAGAAAAGGTGTTTGCAAAGAACATTTGTATTTGGAGAATCGTTCCATATGGTTGTGTTGTGGTCAGAATTCAATGATGTATTGAAAAAATGTGATTTCGCTTATAAAATTATTTACTTTATTGTGCATTTTTCACTCACATACTACCTTATAAGTACATTAACATGCATGCTTATATTAGTTGAGGTTCTTTAGAATCATTTGATGCCAAATACCCGATGATCCATTTACATTACATATTGTTTATAAGCCCAAATATAAAAGTAGTGAAACCCGAAAAATTCAAGTGTAGTCCCCAGGGGGTTAAAAAAAGGGCGCCAGGGTTCAGCAATGCTAAACCCCCCGGCATTTTATGTTCCGATAAGTGCTACAACAGATGTCTTACAACCGGTGGGTGTTAACCTTTCATGTTTTACAATGCGTGTGTACCATGTCGTTTTCCACAGGCACAGAATTTCATGTGTGAAATCTTGCTTTTTTGTGTAAGATATAAAGAAGGGGTTGGCGACTTACTATTTTGGAGAGTTTCTGCCCATTTTTTATTTTAACATGAGATGGGCCTTAAGATCAGACATGCCCATTGTAATGGTCCCTAAATAACCACTAGTACAAACTGTAGTATATGTAGGTTGATAAACATCCCATGTTTCACACAAGGTTTGTAATCCACCAAAGCACTACAGTGAACACACATCGCATGAGCAATGCTATTATTCTGAAGGAAGAAACAACGCCTGAGGCTACCAGACATTATGACTAGGTTGATTTGGTTGGGTTTAAAATATTGTCAAAAATAAAAATTATGATTTTGTTACATGTGTATGTACATGTGTATGTGATTTTGTTACACGTGTATGTATGAGCAATGATGATTTATGAAATCAAAATGGGGATTTTAAGTCAGCATTAACTTTTGAGTTGAATTATATGGCAAAACGTTACAAAATTACCCAGAAGGTTGATTTTAAATTTGCATGAACAACGGTGATACGTTGACAGGTCAAGATATGTTATTTCAGGTAAACAAAACTTTTTGTAAGTGCGTCTTCTTAAAACGTACGAGCATTAACGCAAGATTGTTTTCTACACATTGGTAGAATTTTTTAACAGGTAATGATGCTTACAAACTATAGTATTTGTGAGTTAGTGAATACTTGTTTGTGTGTGTGAATGTGATAGTGTGTGCGGATGCTGGGACATCCGGGTAAGATGTGTTGCGTTCTTGTAATGACTTGAAGCAACTCGTGAAATCCGATTTTTGGTTGCTGTATTATGGACTTCTATTATGTTTGTTAAATGTTGTTTGAAGAGATTAATGGCAATATGGTGACAATAGCCAGCGTTTATATGTAAGCGGATATTACGTGATGTCACGGCTGAGCCGTGATAACTAACGAGAAGGGCGTTTCTACCGGACCGAAAGTATCAAGATATTTTTTGTTGTCAAACATAAACATCTATCTGAACTAACTAGTTAACTAACAATTTTAATCATTGTAAACGGTGTAGTTCTAACGTGAAGAACGATGACATATAACCAATGACACAGTTAAGAGGCGTAACCTTTTGGAGGTGTCCCAGCTGTGTTGTCATTATTAAATCCGCGGCTGCCACAGAAGACAAATCTGTTGTTTCCAGTGCGGAGTAGGCCGTTTACATAGTAAGTACAAGTTATTTTATTTGAAATAATCAACTTGAATTGGGTTGCAATTATAAACGTTAACAAACAACACATTTGAACTTTTTAAGAATGTATAAAACAATTACATGATGGAGCAATCTAAACGCTTAGCTTTTCTCTTGTCTTTCATATTGTCTGTTTTATATCTCTGGTTTAGGCTGAGGGGAATTAACCCCAGCCTTGTTTGGAAAAAAACACATTTTTGGACCATCAAACCTTGGTAAGCAGTCTTTGAACATTATTAATCATCAGCTTTAAATAGCTGTATACGCTTGGTCTTCTGTTACCCCTGTTTGTTTTTATTTCAGACCAAGTAACCATCAGCAGTGTTGATTGGACTGCACAGTTGTGATTTTACACATATTGAACAGATACATTTTGTGTAAGTCTAATTATTTACAGAAATTTTCAGCCTTGTACTAAAATGTTATTAACATTACGATAATATGCATACAGCTGAATCTTTGAACTCTGTATATCAACCAACAGAGTGAGGACCCGGTGATGATGCAGACTACATCACCATAATGGCTTCAGTTATGGACCCCCCACCTTGTGGCTGCACAGCATCAGGGGATTTTTGTTTCATTGTTTCCTCCATTACACAATGCTTGAAATCTGAAGGTAATACATATTTCACAGTCAACTCATCAAAACTGTGATGTATGTAATTGTGTTTGAGATAGAATATTATTCTAACTTGTAAGTGGATTGTTATTTACACGTGAAGCTGGAAAAATGGCAAGAGATAATACAGACCAGACACGGAACAACCATCAACATCTACACATAATCAACAGACCAAACCCCAAAATACAAATTAACCGGCCAATACTTTATTACACAGCGATACAGACATTAATCCACAGATGCAAGGTTTCTTAACCGAGATTAGTAGCCCCCATTTTTTTACATGATCTAGTTGACTCCGCCACAAACTCTCTGACACAAATGCGTTGCAACGACCTAGATGATTTCGAAAGGTTCAGATCTTTAGCCCAACGGGGTGGTGGCGATATTAGAGTAACACAACGTAATGAGTTTGACAATGGTGAATTATGACAATTGATACATTTCCAAAATACTGTTGAAGTTGGTGATTTTGGCACATTCTGTGCACTCATTATGGAAGGCTTGGATACATTGATTGTTAGAGCTTCAGACTTTGTACATGGGCCTGGTGATCGCCTACAGATTGAGTTGATTGGTGAATCTCTGATCTCCCCCGTACATGTGACCATGAGAGCAGATTAATATAATGAACACACGTTTGGTCATTTACTTGAAAGTGTTATGCAGAGTAATGCTGAGATTATGATTGATGAATCACTAGAGCTGGTAGTACAAATTGTCAACAAACATGAGGGTGGTGCCCCGTGGCGTAAGGCTCAAACACTATTGATAGATCAGATTATCAATAAAAAAAGGCATTTATATGTGGTGTTGAATAATGATTCTACGTTTTTCCGTTTGTTTGATGGGTATGTTGAACCCACAGTACACATATGCTGAGGCCCTGGTTTGTGGTCGTGAGCTACATGTGGGAGTTGGTTTAGCGTTAGATGATTGTGTGACATTGACACATGTTGTTCAGTTTGAAGAAATTACAGGGTGTAAAATTGTTGTCTTTCATCGAACACAGGATGGTCACTTTACCAAGTTTCAAAACAGCAAGGACCTCCAACCTAGAACCGTCTTTATGTACTTACACGATAACCATTTCTATGGTATCATGAATCTGAAGGGTTTTCTGGATGTGTCATATGTCTGAGAGTGGTGTTATATAGGTTTTAACACCCGCAGTGATCGTGGCTGTAAACATAGCTGCAGTGTCTGCCTTCATAAAGATTGTCATACCCAACTGCATAACACAAAGCAGTGCCCGGACTATAAGCAGATATGTTATTCTGACTTTTGTTATGGCCATTATAAAGGCTTGAAGTTCCACAAAGGTGCAGGTCATTGGGTTAGCAGGTGTGACCAGAAGAAATACTGTGTCGATTGTGGCTGTCATTACAACGTTAATATTACCAACTATAAAGCACGCAACTGCACGGCTAACATGTGTCACGATTGTAACGTGGATCTGACTGTTGAAATGAATCATCAGTGTTTCATAAAACCCTCTAAACCCGAAGACCCAAGTGAGCGCTACATGTTTTAAGATTTTGAGACAATTGCCAATCCTGTGAACGGTATACACACTGCAAATTATGTGTGCGCATTAAGCTTTGATAACGAGACGTGGTTTTCGGCCGGAGATGGTTGCGTCGCTGCTTTTTTCCAAAAGTTTAGGCAACCAAAATATACTGACTACACCTTTATAGCACACAACTCAAAAGGTTTCGATGGTTACATCTTGATGCAGTACCTTGCTAACAACGGTATTGGCCGGACACTTATTGCTAATGGTAGCAAGCTCATGATTTTTATAGACAGCACATTCAATCAGAGATACTTTGATAGTCATTGCTTCCTACTGATGAAGCTGGCAGCATTGCCACATGCTATGGGTTTTAAAGATCTGAAAAAAGGCTACTTTCCTAACAAGTTTAACATCAAGGAGAATGAGAACTATGTTGGCCCCCATCCGGAACCACATTACTACGGTGTGAATACCATGATGGCTAAAAAAAAGATTTTTTGCAATGGTATGAAACAGTTTCCACAGACACCTTTGTCATGAAGGATGAAATAAAGGCTTACTGCGTGAATGATGTGGTCATCTTGAGAGAGGGTTGTATGCGCTAAAGACTCGAGTTCTTCGAATGTGGTGGTGTTGAACCATTCCGGTCAATTACGATTGCTTCGGGTTGCATGAAAGTCTTTAGCAACAGATTTCTCACCAAGGACACAATTGCATTGGTCCCCTCAGACAACTACAATCGTTGTCAGAAGATATTCTCAAACAGCTCAATCCAATGGCTTGAATATGTGGCCTCTGATGAGAATATATCAATACAGCACGCCCTGAACCGGGGTGAAATGAAAACCGGTGCCTACTATGTTGATGGATACACTGAACGCGATCGTGTGTGCACAGTCTATGAATTTCTAGGCTGTTTCTGTCACAGTCACCCAAAGTGTCATTGTTCAACAAGCACCAACTCGGTGACAAAGATTCAGTACGGGTTGATGCACCAACAATGGCTGACAAAGCTTGAGGCTATAAAAGAACAACACAAAGTACATATTCAATACATATGGGTGTGTGAGTGGAATCAGCTTAAAAACACATCCGCAGATGTCCAAGCTTTCTTGAAGACATTTGATTCTCCAGAGCGCCTTGACCCTCGGGATGCTGTTTTTGACGGTCGTACCAACGCAATTCATTTGAAGTTTACGGCTCAAGAAGGGGAGACTATTCAGTATAACAATGTCTGTAGTCTTTACCCATTCTGCAACAAGACCAAGATTTATCCGATTGGGCACCCAAACATAATCTTTTGAGATTTCAAACCACTAGACACATACTTTGGTATTGTTAGGGCTACCTTCTGAGAGCAAAACTTTTTTCTTTTCAAACAAAAATAATTGTTCTAAAAGCAAAAATGAGGCTTCAAAGTAAAAAAATGTTTTTGCAATCAAATATTTAGTAATAGAGGGCAAAAAAAAATTTGAGAACATAAAATGTATTTAAAAACAAAAATCGCTATCAACCACACTCTAATTTGGCTAGACACCCCCTTTGCTTGCAGTGCTTCATTTTTTGCTTTTTAACCTTTTTTTGATTGAAACACAAGTTCTTTGTTTGCACTTTAACCCCACAGCTGTGGGCGGGCTTTCGTGGGGGTGTAGATGATGCTTCTCCATTGGTTATGCATTTTTTGTGTCAGTTTGGCTACAACCAATACTGTTCAGTCTTTCTTTCCAATATAGCAAACACCTACGAAGGACAGTGTCTGATGAATCTCCGATCGCATACTACATAACTACTGCAAGTAGCCTACGTAGGCCTACTTCGTGGGAGATGAAGTACGTACTGTTTAGTATAGTAAACTAGTATGACAGTACTTGGACGGATTGGAACGTATTACCTCGTCATGAAATTGCGTCTCAAAATATAATTTTGTTGCGCATTAATTAACATCATGACATGTTTGAATATTAAGCTAGAAACAATGAAGCATTGTGTTAAACTGACTAATATTTCTTATGAAGTTTACTTCCACCCCAAATAGCATCTATGAACTGTATGGCTTTTGCCACTGCCCGTTTAATTGCTTACAAGCCAGTAATACTAGTATCTTACTACTTGGAATAGTCATAACTCATAATAATTGAGCCATTCCAGCGAGATTGAAGACGAACTCATGGCACAACAACATGTCATGGCACAACAACCTTTGTTTTTCCTTCATACGTAAATGACATTAACCCCCTACAATAGCTATCAATATAGGTGATCATAACTGAGTTTTTCATTAAGTGAAAAGATGAGAGAATCATAGAAACCCCTCGTCTTTTACTGCACAAGAGGTTGTTTTCTATATTAGGCTACCCCAAAAAGTATGCACTGATACTTCCAAAATCCACCAGAAATGGTATACCATGTGGGAACTTTGGGCATACTATTTTCAGCGTAATATGGTTTGGGACATACTAATCTTCTCGCATATTAATCTGGCATATATAGTATGCAAGTATGCGATCTGAGATTCAGCCTGTGTGATGATGGCAGCATTGAGCGTTCTTCCGTCCACCTTCTACATAGCTAGTTAGGTCCTGTGATTCAGTGTCGGTTCAAAACGTTCTAATATATTACGTACATACATACCATAGAATGATCAATCATGCAATCAAACTAACCAAAAGCATTTAGCTACGAACACCTGTTCTCGCCATTTCAGCTGAATTAATCTAACTTTCTTTCAGGGCAACTCATGTCCTATTTGTTTCATAGTCAATATATAATCATATTTCATGACAGTAACGGTTATCTTTTTAGCAGAAAAATATTACAGTGTTTCCATTAGCTAATGGTACATAGGCTTACTTTAAAGTCACACTTGCACTCAGTGTTTGGCATATACAGCTCTGGAAAAAATTAAGAGACCACTCCTAATTTTTCTTAAATCAGCATCTCTACATGTGTGGCAGCCATTCCATTCTAGTGTCTGTTAAATTCCAACACAGGCACACCTCATTTTACTTAACGAGGTACTGATTAGGTACCTGAACCAAATCTAATTTAACGAGAAAAAGTTTAAAAACCACTGCTGTGGTTCATCACTATCCTCTTGCAATAGGACCAGCTGGATGGCAAAAACAGTGCAAGTAGTACCTCAAAGGTCATTTGAATAAAAAAAAAAACTATTCAGCATGACAAAAGAGTTTAAAAGAAAAGCTTTGAGTGAGAAAAAGAAGGGTTCAATTCTGGCTTTACTGGCAGAGGGATACAGTGAGCGTCAGGTTGCTTCCATCCTGAAAATTTTGAAGACAGCGATTTATAAGAACAAGGTCAAGCAACGGACATTGGGGACAACAAAGCTACAGACTGGCAGAGGGCGAAAACGACTGTCCACTGAACGAGATGACAGTCAACACATTCGAATGTCACTCAACAACCATAGGATGACATCAAGTGACCTTCAAAAAGAATGGCAAACAGCAGCTGGGGTGAAGTGCATGGCAAGGACGGTTCGAAACAGGCTCTTAGGGGCAGGGCTGAAGTCGTGCAAAGCTAGAAAAAAGCCCTTCATCGATGAGAAGCAAATAAGAGCCAGGCTGAAGTTTGCAAAAGACCATAAGGATTGGACCATTGAGGAATGGAGTAAGGTCATCTTCTCTGACAAGTAACATTTTCAGCTTTGCCCAACACCTGGTCATCTAATGGTTAGACGGAGATCTGGAGAGACCTACAAGCCACAGTGACTCGCACCCACTGTGAAATTTGGTGGAGGATCGGTGATGATCTGGGGATGCTTCAGCAAGGCTGGAATCGGGCAGATTTGTCTTTGTGAAGGACGCATGAATCAAGCCAAGTACAAGGTTATCCTGGAAGAACACCTGCTTCCTTCTGCTCTAACAATGTTCCCCAACCCTGAGAATTGTTTTTTCCAGCAGGACAATGCTCCATGCCACACAGCCAGGTCAATCAAGGTGTGGATGGAGGACCACCAGGTATAGACCCTGTCATGGCCAGCCCAATCTCCAGACCTAAACCCCATTGAAAACCTCTGGAATTTGATCAAGAGGAAGATGGATGGTCACAAGCCATCAAACAAAGCCTATGTTTGTGCCAGGAGTGGCATAAAGTCACCCAACAGCAATGTGACAGACTGGTGGAGAGCATGCCAAGACACATGAAGGCTGTAATTAAAAATCAGGGTTATTCCACCAAATACTGATTTCTGAACTCTTCCAACTGGGAAGTTAAAACATTAGTATTTTGTTGTTGAAAAATGAATATGAATTTGTTTTCTTTGCATTATTTGAGGTCTGAAAACAATGCATCTTTTTTGTTTATTTTTACCAGTCGTTGTTTTCTACAAATAAATACTCTAAATGATAATATTTTTATTTGGAATTTGGGAGTAATGTTGTCAGTAGTTTAAAGAATAAAACAAAAATGTTCATTTTACTCAAACACATACCTATGAATAGTAAAACCAGTGAAACTGATCATTTTGCAGTGTTCTCTTAATTTATTCCACAGCTGTTTATATTCATTTAATCCTATTGTCTTCAATGGAATGTACGTAATATAGTAGAACGTAATGAACTGAATCGTAGGAGCTTAACTACAAGCTATGTAGAAATTGGACGGAAGAAACCTCAGATGCTTACCTGAGATGCTGGTAGGTACAAGTTCGTAGGTAGGTGTCCTAAGACTCCCTTTGCATTGGAAAGAAAGGCTGATCAGTATTGGTTGTAGTCAAACTGATACTCAAAACACGGCTGACCAATGGAGAAGCATCATCCACACTTCCCACTAAAGCCCGCCCACAGCTGTAGGGACAAAAGTGCAAACGAAGAACCAGTGTTTCAAACAAAAAAAAAGTTTCAAAAGCAAAAAAAGCACCTCAAGCAAAGGGGGAAGTCTAGCCAAAATGGAGGGTGGTTGACAGTCCAATTTAATTGGAGTTTGTTTTAAAATACATTTTTGGTTCGCAAAATATTTTTTCAGAATTAAATGCATTGTTTTGCACTCTATAAAAAAATATTTGATTGCAAAAACATTTTTTTACTTTGAAGCCTAAGGTTTGCTTTCAGAACAATTGTTTTTGATTGAAAAGAAAAAAGTTTTGCTCTCGATAAAAGACACAAATGTACCTTCGTAGTGCCCCTCTAGGCCCATTCTTGGGTGACTTGACAGATGAGTTACCAGATGGTGACAGTATCGCACAGTTTGTCAGTGGTGGGCCAAAGACATATGGTTACAAAACCGTTATAGGATTGAACTGTCTCAAAGCAAAAGGCATTACTCTCAACAGCTACAACACAACCATTGTTAATTTGGAGACGCTAACACAACTGGTTGATAACTTTGTATGAGGCAAAGGTATTGATGATGATCATGTCCTTGCTTATGCAGACACAATTGCGAGAGATAAAAGGTATATATAAACATTCACATTGAAAAACTGAGTAGTGTCTAAGCGTTTCAGTGTTGTGAATAAAAAGCGTGTACTGCTCCCTGATTACAGCACAAGGCCTTATGGGTACTAAAACTCATTCTAGGATGGATAGCGGTTTTGACCCACGACTACAACACCCATTCAGCTGTGTCATTAGCGGTCCCAGTAACTCGGGTAAAATGTATTTTGTGAAGATGTTGCTGGATAATGCTGACTTTGTTTTCTCCAAAGAAATTCAGAATATCGTCTGGGTTTATTCGTGTTGGCAACCACTGTATGATGAAATGTTGAAGTTGAGGGAGATTACTTTTATAGGTCTACCAACATCGCTGTGTGATGACAATCTGTTACCGATTCAGAAATGCAACCTTTTAATTATTGACAATTTAATGAAAAGTGCATTTTTGAAAAGTCAAAATGTGAATAAACAACCAAATTACTTTTGAAAAGTATAAAATTGAATAAACAACCAAATTAATTGTGTGGGGGAGCGGTTGTCTGAACCTCATCTTAAATCCTACATTCCCTGACTTGATCAAGGATTGGTGCTGACCGCATTCCTCATCCGGTGTGCAGTTTAATGCATAAAGGGCATAGCCGTGTAAGAAGTCAGACCTGTCAATAGCCAAGGCTTGGTCCTTTAGGTGTTTTCCTGAAGCTAAGGCCAATTGGTAAAATTCACGCACTGCTGACCCCGTTCTGTAATTTGGTTGGAATGGTTCGCTAGGAAATTGCTGACCGTCTACATACATAGCCATAAACTCTAAATTATAATGTTTGAAATTAAATGGATTTTTTGGGTAACTTCCTGTAAAACTGTCATTGTCCACCAAACCAACGACAATACATTTTGGCAGGGGTCCTAAAAATAGGTTTTCCTGGTTGCAAACACAACCCCCCGCCAGTAAACTAAATGTCTTCAAACACACTCTTTCAATTGGATACTTGGCAGTGGTTGAGAGTAGCGCTTGAGTGTGTCCAAGTTTCACGGCTGGTGATACAGTCACTTTCTTGATAAAGAGTGTCACAGATAATACATGCAAACGATAACGCACAACCCCTGCCCCCATAAGGCAGAACTCGTCTTTATAGCGTACCATCCTAACCTTTATGTCAACACTGTTTAACATGAGTTTCTCTTGAAAGAAGATATCACTATGAACAGGGCCGATCATTTCAAATGTTGTACTATCTACTGAATAGGCAGCCCTTTTCGTGAATCCATCGTTCTCGCCCGTAACATCCATGAGACCTGCAGCATCCTTGAAAAACAAACCAGCTGAAAACTGTGTCTTTAATGTATCACATCCATAATTCAGAATGCTCTCCATAACAGCTCTGTAGGGGTATGTGTTGCTACTCTGGCTAATTCACCCAAGGAGACATCCACTTGTGAAAATAGGGTGGCTATCGGGTAGTTGATAACCCCAACATGTGCTCCGGCATGAATATTAGTTCCATCTGGTTTAGTTACTTTTACACGTAGGTACAAAGTATTGTTTAGGTCAACGCAGTCAGGCCCGCCGATAGGGGGTGACAAACAGGTCTGTTGTCCCGGCCCAGGGTGGGGGGGGCAGAACTGACATTGGGTTGACATTAAAAGGCCCAGGCAAGACTGTCAGCTGGCCTGAACGCAGTCTTCACCATTTCCTGCAATAAAGAACTGCAGAGGGGCTGCGTCTGATATTGCTGATAGGATCGGGATTTCAATGTATGAATTTTTCTCAATAGATGTCTGTGTGAAAGGAACTAAGAATAAATCCAACTCTGTTTAGATACATTCACCAGACATATGGTGTAGCAGGTGCCATCTTCCTAAAATATGCTCTTAATCAACCATGCAGTGTTCACTTTGAGTATCCTCCAAGCGGTATGTTTTCTTTTAACCGTGGCTCTTGTTTTTGTCTCATTCTTGCGTTTTTTGCTCTTTGGTAGGCTCTTCCTACCAGGTGGTCTCTTTCTAACACCTCGAGTCATAACCATCAATCCTGATCCATCCTTTTGTTTTGTTTGGCATGCCATAACATTGCTGAAACCTCGCCAACTATATTCCTTGCTGCATTTTTCAAGTGTGGTTTTGCTATTGAGAACCCACGCTTGAACAGAGGTATAGCCATCCGGAAAAGCCCTCGGAAAAGGCCCCCTAGACCAGCTCTATGCATTTCAGCGCTACCATGATACCCCAGTAAACCGTTACCGGCCTGTGTTGTGTAGTATTCAACATACCTTTGAGGATCATTGTAGAGTTTCTGAGGCTGCATCTTGTAGTCTAAAAGATTGTTTGACGGGTCTGAAGTGTAATTTTGCAATCACCTTTTCCACTACGAATGAAACCAACTGATTCTGATCAGATTTTACTTCAATACAGATCTCATCAAACTGACTCTTACTAAGAGGTATGTAGTGTGGCTTGTTGAACGTCACTGTGACAACTTTGTAACTCTGCAATATGTACAGTTCCCAACAGCGGGACATGACTGTCCCCAACTCGTTGATAATCAATTATATCTGTGTAGATGTACACAGATATAATTGATTATCAGCGTTATCTAGAAACCGCCGTCACCCATGCTGATCGCAGTCGATGTAAATGATGGTATCCTGCAAATCCTAGTGTTTTATCCAGTTTTTAGGTCAAGAACTTGTTTCGATGGTATCCAAATGTTGAATTTCTCAGGCCAACTTAGCCATTTAATGAGACTCATTTCCTTTCTGTACTTTCTCATCCAGAACTCCTTCCACTTTAAAAGTTTTGTCCTTAGCCACGATTATTTTCAGTAATTCCTGTTCATAAAAGGTCCCAACGATCACATCACCATCGTAACCTTTTATTCTATATACAGGAGGTACCCGCGGAATGCATATTGCAATGTGTACGTCTTTTATACACAGACCACGCCAACCACCTATCAACTCATAAAACATGATAGGTTGACACCCACTGGTTGTAGGACATCTGTTTTAGCAGATATCGGAACATAAAAAGCCGGGGGATTCAGCATTGCTGAACCCTGGCACCCTTTTGTTAAACATCAAGCATCTTTCCGCTGGTATAATTCCTATTAATTGCCTGGGAATTTAACATTCTGGAACCCTAAGACTTATTTGTTCAGTATCAAACATATCGCTGCTGTTATAACACTTGCCTGGGGTGTTTTTCAATTGTTGTAAAACATCAAACATGAACACAACAATTCAATCATAAATTATGAAGTCACCGGACATGCATACGTCATTCTGGAGGTCCCATCCTAACACACATCATACAGGAAGTCCATACGTCACACCGGAAGTCCCACCTACCAAACCAGACATCTCGCCCACCTGTCAAATCAAACTGGACACCCCGCCCACCAGGGTCATAAATCACCAAAGTGACAGAATATACCCTACATTAACCACTAAGGGCTTCATAAGCCAAGGTAGCAAGGGGTATGCGCTGTCACCCAGGATCACCACTGGCACAGACCTTGCTCCCACCTCCCTCTGGATCTGGGGGCTCAGGTTGCCCTCTTGGCCTTGCCTGTAGATGCTGGAGTTTCCGAACACTCGTGCATCATGTACAGTCCCTGGGAAAATAAAGTTAATGTTCATGAACTTGTATTGGTGATCTACAAATCCCTGAAGCACTACAGAGTGGAATATCTTGTTGTAGTCGTCATTGGGAAAATTCTTTGGTGCCTGGATAGGGATATGGCTTCCATCCACTGCCCCGAAACACTGTGGATATCCCCATCTGGCTTCAAAGCCACGGACCACCTCCAGTGCAGCATCTCCTCTGGGAATCCTAATGTGCTCTTGTGACATTATTGCCACTATGGCCTCACAGACCTATATAAAAAAAATATATTTAATATTACTGATGAAGTTGTTATTTAAAAGAGGTAGCAGTTTATAGGTATGAGTTTTACAATTGTATAGGTTGTAAAATGTACATGTTTTTATACATTGCACCCACAGACTACTTGAGACAACTCTCAGAGTGAAATCAGAGCCAGGGAACAATCATAATTGACAGCAACACTTAAGCAATTTGAATAAAGTCCCTTACTCAAGGCCAGATCAACAAATCACCTTAATGGCTTTGGCATTTTAAGCCAGCAACCTTTCTGTTAATGGCCCTTTAACTACTAGCTAGGCTACCCTGCTGCCCCATCTTGCTTTAGGCTATATGTTTTTGTTATGCCACATATTATAATGATCTCAGATATAATGATCTCAATTGTTTTCCAGCACTAAAATAGTAGGCTAATAAAGTGCTGGGTGTTTATGTGATTCCTTACTAACCTGGTGCACAGCTATGCAGACTAATGACACACCCACACCAAACAGCTGGGCAGTGGTTCTGTATTCAACATTGTTGGCCAAATGCCGTAGAGTCATGGCCACTCTCCTCTCAACTTCAGTTGCTGGACGCAGTAACGTGTCCGTCCTGTTGATTGCTGGATGCACTTGGTTAGACAAGTAGATGAATGTCGTGTTTTTCATACGAAAATGTTTCACCCAGTCTACATTACTGAAGGTTTTGTTGACGATATAACACCACCAGTGATCACTCTTAGGTAAGAGACCAAACTCGTCCAGATGCAGGGTTTGTGCTAGCAGCTATTGTTAGCGCAAGAAAGTATGCAAAACCCGACCTTTCTAAAGTTTGGAATTGATCAAAAACTTTGCACATTCTCCGACAACATTTTCTTGTCATCGTTTTTGTCTTTCTTTACGTAGGCTTAACAACGCTTTCAAAGCAACAGCCGACATGGTGGTCATCTTGATTAACAGATGTCAATGGAATCATGACAGCGTAAACATTGCGTGTCAGTGACGAAAATGTAACATTGTCGCGTGCCAGAGACAACGAAACATTTGTTTCTTTTCACTGATAGAACGGTAAATGGTCTTGTGTCGTATTTGTCCGTTAGCCCAGGGCCTAGGAATACAAGTGTGAATCCTTAGCCTAGGGTTAAGCCTTAGCCCAGGGCTAACAAACTCCTGTGTGAACACAGGCTAAGCAAGCCCAGGGCCAGTTTTAGCCTGGGGCTAAGATAGCCCAGGGCTTAAAACAATGCAGTGTGAAAAGGCCTCTTGAGTATTAGGCCTAGATTTTTTGAGATCGTGAAGTAGCAACAGTGGTTGCATTGAGTTTTAAGAAAGCTGGGCAGCTCGCGTCAACGCTCATTAAAGCCATTCATGTCAGCACTTCCATGCATCAAGATAGCACCCCATTAGCGTCTCCTGTGAACATCATCAAAATAAATTAAAAATAAAAACAACACTACTGGATTTATTATGAAGAATTTGTGTGGTGTATTTAAATTTAAATTGTTTTTAGAGCCTGATAAACAAATGAAAATAATATAGTGTGTGTTCTTTGAAGTTATTGTGTTTTTCCTAGGGATGCACGATAATGACATTTTCCAACCGATATGATGACCGATAATTACCTCCTTCTGATGGCCGATAACCGATAAAATAACCGATCATTTCTCATTTTTTATTTTAAAAAGATGAGTAAGAAAGGCTAAGATGTAGTGAGCACAAATAGATTTCAAATTCCATAGCGCTGACCTAACCAAATCTAATTGATCACTATTGTAAACACAAGTTACAGTTAATACAATAACAAAAATTACAGTTCTGACTCTTCAAATGTTCATTTATTTTTTTCCAGTAAAGCACATCAGTAGTAAATGTAAGGTATAATGTGTCACTTTGATGATTTATGACCCTGGTGGGCGGGGCTTCCAGATTGATTTGACAGGTGGGCGGGACATCCGGTTTGCTGGGTTGGACTTCCGGTGTGACTTATGGACTTCCTGTATGACGTGTGTTAGGGCGGGACTTCCAGAATGACGTATGCATGTCCGGTGACTTTGTAATTTATGATTGCATTGTTGTGTCCATGTTTGATGTTTTACAACGACTGATAAGCACCCCGGACGTGTGTTATAACAGGTGCGATATGTTTGATGTTTAACAATGGGGTCTTAGGGTTCTGGAATGTTAAATTCCCAGGCAATAAATAAGTGCTATATCAGCGGCAAGATGTTTGGTGTTCAACAAAAGGGCACCAGGCTTCAGCAATTCTATAACCCCCCAGCATTTTATGTTCCGAATAGTGCTACAACAGATATCCTACAACCGGTGGGTGTTAACCATTCATATTTTATGGGCTGATTGCCGTGGTCTGTGTATTTAAACCACGCAGACCCCTGTGATGGTCATTCAGTATTGCCTGAGTAAACATACCTACACATTACAAACCATGGCGGCTTGTGCAGCGATCAGCGTTTTGGGTGAAACACCATTGAAAGCTAACAGCTTAACCGGAGCTCAGCGAGTCGGCAAGAGATTACAAATGGACAGCAGAGACGCAATCAACATGCTAGCCCTGAAGAAACCAATGCAGATTTTAACCCGAATCCATCAACTACACCAGGATATGTTGGCACAGGAGTGGAAGTTAGACGACGGGCAGATCGATGGATACATTTTCAATGATACCGGAGGTTGCATTTTATGAATTACCCGAAGGCCAAGAGTTAAAGGCTGGTGTGACTGATTAAATGGTTTTTAATGCCAGTTTATGGAACACCTTTCGAAAAGTGTTTTATTTGGGGCTAAAACAGGGGACCCATAATACGGTAGATGTACTGTTTACAGTTGTTGAGGGAATGAAGCAGTATGACTCTGTTAGATTGGAACTATTTCCGGAAAATGTCAGCGGTGTTAGATTGTGACTGCGACTGCGGACTGTTCGACTGATGTAAGACACTGAAGCCCCGCCTTAAGCTAACACAGTCCTCAACACAGCATAAAAACAGACAGACCGCCTGTGACTATCAAGCAGTCGGAAGAATTTACGAAACGTCTCAAGATTACAACCAACCGGAGATAGAAGAACCCAAGGCTGAGGACTGGCTGTGTGACGCCTGGGATGACAACGCTGAGGCCTTCTAAGGAACCCCGGACACCGACAGCTCGATTCCACCGGCATACCCAACAAGAAACTACCATTGGCTTGACCGGTTTTGTGATCAGCTAGAACCTCTTAATCTGCAATACCTTTCAAATGCTAACAAGAGTTATCACAAAATGGACAAACACCTTGCACCAAAAGTTTTAAAGATCATCAAAGCAACATTGGGTATGATTCTGGAAAACGTTGCAGCTATTCTCCACAAAGCATGCATTGCATGTGAAGTGGACCACCCGAGCCAGAGAAGACATTCTTGTCTCGATCCGCCTGATTATTTTTTGAGACCCATTATGATGACATCGTGGAGACAGTTTTAACACCGCGACTAAAACATGTGTTGGTCAAGGCTTTGAACGCATCGGGGTTTCATGCACAGCTGACCGGTGCATGAGCTCAAGTTGGAGCCGAACATCACACAGAGACAGAGTGAGAACAGGGATGAATACATGAATACATTTAATGAGGAAGTTGTATGTGACGCAGTAGCGTCTTGGTGCGACGAAAGCAAAGAGTCTGCTGTCTAAGGATGGGTAACTTCAGTTGTCATGTTTACATGTATCTAAACAAATCCTATGTGGGTTTAGTGATTAAACAGTTGATGCACAAAGCTATCAAGAGCAGTATTGATGTTTGTAGACCTTTTAATATCCGAGACCATGTTGGTATAAAACGTTTTAATAATCTAAACAAGCATATGGAAACGGTCTGGAACACATCTGAAGATTGGCCGCTATTGTTGTCAAACGGTGTTGAATCAAAGGCCCTAAACAACTTCATGTATAAACTTCTAACATTTTCAAATGCTGACAACAAAGACTTTAAAATTGGGCATCTGTTATGTTTGTTTACGTATGTAACAGATGTTTGTGTTAACCATAGCTACCATCGGCCTGCTGATGTTTGTGAAGAAAATGTTAGACTAGTTCTCAAGACCCTGTATGGTACAAAAATAATGAGAAATGGTAATCAAAGTTACAAGTTCCGGGTTGGGGATACTGTGAGACTCTCAAAGTTGAGAGGAGCGTTTACAAAAGGCTATGAAAAAGGGTACACAGATGAATATTTTACAATAACAGAATGCATTCCGTGGGTACCTCCTGTATATAGAATAAAAGATTACGATGGTGATGTGATGGTTGGGACCTTTTATGAACAGGAATTACTGAAAATAATTGTGGCTAAGGATAAAACTTTTAAAGTGGAAGCAGTTCTGGATGAGAAAGTACAGAAAGGGAAAAAATGAGTCTTGTGAAATGGCTTGGTTGGCCTGAGAAATTCAACAGCTGGATACCATCGGAACAAGTCCTTGACCTAGAAACTGGATAAAACTCCACGATATGCAGGATCACGTCATTTACATTGACAGCGATCAGCATGGGTGACGGTGGTTTCTTCATAACGCTCTCCAGTAACTCGTCAAGACATGTCTATCCAAACAATTCGAGATCAAGCTATACCACAAAATTTGCCAAAGGTATAGATTTCAAAGGTGATTGGGAAGTATCTTTGATAGAATTCCAATACCTGCATACGTGGAAGACTTTTACATGGGGTGAAAACGTATTTGACCTAAAAGACTCGAAACACGACAAAACATGGAAATATGAACTCACCACCTCGTTATTACAATGGCATGGGAAAACTAGTGGCGGAGATCAACCTTTATATAAAACCACATGGCATATGGATGGGTTATGACAAATTAAAAAATAGAATGTTTCTAAAAGGCGAGCCCCATTTTAGTTTGAAATTCAGTGCAAAACTGGAACAGATATTAGGCTTAAACGGACCATTCCCCACAGATATTCAGGCAGGGTTTAACACCCTATACATCTACACAGATATAATTGATTATCAACGAGTTGGTGACAGTCATGTCCCGCTGTTGAGAACTGTACATATTGCAGGGAAAAAGAACTAAGTTGTCACAGTGACATACGACAAGCCACACTACGTACCTCTTAGTAAGAGTCAGTTTGATGAGATCTGTATTGAAGTAAAATCTGATCATAATCAGCTGGTTTCATTCGTAGTGGGAAAGGTGATTGCAAAATTACACTTCAGACCCGTCAAACAATCATTTAGACAATAAGATGCAGCCTCAGAAACTCTACGATGATCCTCATAGGTATGTTGAATACTACACAACACAGGCTGGTAACGGTCTACCGGGGTATCATGGTAGCGCTGCAATGTATGGGACTGGTCTAGGGGGCCTTTTCCGCGGGCTTTTCCGGATGGCAATACCTTTGTTGAAGCGTGGGTTCTCAATATCAAAACCACATCTGAAAAATGCAGCGAGGAATATAGTTGGCGATGTTGTCAGTAGTGTTATGTAACGACAAACAAAACAGCAGGATGGATCTGGATTGATGGTTACGACTCGAAGTGTTAGAAAGTGACCACCTGGTAGGAGGAGCCTACCAAAGAGTAAAAAACACAAGAATGAGACAAAAACAAGAGCCACGGTTAAAAGAAGGCATACAGCTCGGAGGACACTCAAAGGGAACACCGCAAAGTTGATTAAGAACATATTTTAGGAAGATGGCACTCCTACACCATATGTCTGGTGAATGTATGAAAACGAAGTTGGATTTATTCACAGTTCCTTTCACACAGACATCTATTGAGAAAAATACATACATTGAAATCCCAGCCCTATCAGCAATATCAGATTCAGCCCCTCTGGAGTTCTTTATGGCAGGAAATGGCGAAGACTACGTTGATCTAAACAATACTTTGTTGTACCTACGTGTAAAAGTCACTAAACTGGACAGAACTAATATGGATGCTGGAGCACGTGTTGGGGTTATCAACTACTCAATAGCCACCCTATTTTCACAAGTGGATGTCTCCTTGGGTGATCATTTAATTAGCCAGAGTAGCAACACATACCCCTACAGAGCCGTTATAGAGAGCATTCTGAATTATGGATGTGATACATTAAAGACACAGTTTTCAGCTGGTTTGTTTTACAAGGACGCCGCAGTTCACATGGATATTACGGACCCTGCAGGCGAGAACGATGGACTCACGAAAAGGGCTGTCTCTTCAGCGGATGGTACAACATTTGAAATGATCGGCCCTGTTCATAGTGATATCTTCTTTCAAGAGAAACTCATGTTAAACAGTGTTGACATAAAGGTTAGAATGGTCCGCGGTAAAGACGAGTTCTGTCTTATTGGGGCAGGGGATGTGCGTTATCGTTTGCATATATTATCTGCATCACTATTTGTCAAGAAAGTGTCTGTTTCACCAGCTGTGAAACGTGGACACGCTCAAGCGCTACTCTCAACCACTGCTAAGTATCCAATTGAAAGAGTGTGTGTGAAGACTTTTTAGTTTACCGGCGGGGGGTCGCATTTGCAACCAGGAAAACCTATTCTTAGGACCTCTGCCAAAATGTATTGTCGTTGGATTGGTGGACAATGACAGTTTTACAGGAAGTTACACAAAAAATACATTTAATTTCAAACATTATAATTTGGAGTTTATGGCTATGTATGTAGACTGTCAGCAATTTCCAAGCAAACCATTCCAAACCAAATTACACAATGGGGTCAGCAGTGCGTGAATTTTATCAATTGGCCTTAGCTTCAGGAAAACACAAAGGACCAAGCCTTGGTTATTGACAGGTCTGACTTTTTACATGGCTATGCCCTTTATGCACTCAACTGCGTGCCGGATGAGGAATGCGGTCAGCACCTATCCTTGATCAAGTCAGGGAATGTATGACTTGAGATGAGGTTCAGACATCCGCTCCCCCACACAATTAATTTGGTTGTTTATTCAATTTTTGACTCCATTATCGAAGTGTCAAACCGGTGACAAGTCATGGTTGAAGACTATTAGGAAAATGTTGTGTGGAAATGAATACCGCAGAGTTGACCGGAGTGGTGAACCAATTTTCATCTAGGACTCATTTCTATGGTGTGCTGGCATGCGACCAACTACCTAGTGGACCCGTCTGAGATGTTGCATCAATGATGATTGTTAATACACACCCGAGCAATATCCCCGGGGAGTACTGACAAGGTACTGCATCAAGATGTAACCACTGAAACCTTTAGAGTTGTGTGCTATAAATGTGTAGTCATTATATTTCGGTTGCCTAAACTTTTGGAAACAAGCAGCGACACAACCATCTCCGGCTGAACACCACGTCTCGTTATCAAAGCTTATTGCGCACACAAAATTTGCAGTGTGTGCACCGTTCACCGGATTGGCAATTGTCTCAAAATCATAAAATATGTAGCGCTCACTGGGGTCCTCGGGCTTAGTGTTTTATGAAACACTGATGATTCATTTCAACTGCCAGATTCACATTACAATTGAGACACATGTTAGCCATGCACTTGTGCGCTGTATAGTTGGTAATACTAACGTTGTAATGACGGCCGCAATCGACACAGTATTTCTTCTGGTCACACCTGCTAACCCAACAAGCCACACCTTTGTCGTGCTTCAAGCGTTTATGCTGTCTATAACAAAAGTCAGAATAACATAACCGCTTGCAGTCCAGGCACTGCTTTGTGTTACGGGGTTGGGTATGACAATCTTCATGAAGACAGACACTGCAGCTATGTTTACAGCCATGATCACCGAGGGTGTTAAAACCTGTATAACACCACTCACAAACATATGACACACCCAGAAAACCCTTCAGATTCATGATGCCATAGAAATGGTTATTGTGTAAGTACAAAACGACGGTTCTAGGGTGGGTGTCCTCACTGGTTTGAAACTTGGTAAAGTGGCTATCCCGTGTTCGATGAAAGACAATTTTACACCCTGTCATTTCTTCAAACCAAACAATTTCTGTGATTGCCACACAATCATCTAACGCTAAACCAGCTCCCGTATGTAACTCACGACCACTAACCCGGGCCTGAACATATGTGTACTGTGGGTTCAAACGAAACTATCAAACAAACGGAAAAACATGTAGAATCATTATTCACAGACAAATATAACTGCCTTCTTTTTTTATTAATAATCTGCTCTATCAACAGTGTTTGAGCTTTACGCCGCAGGGCACCACCCTCACAGTTGTTGACAATTTGTACCACCAGCTCTAGTGATTCATCAATTATAATCTCAGCATTACTCTGCATAACACTTTCATGTAAATGACCAAACATGTGTTCATTATATTCATCTGCTGTCATGGTCACATGTACGGGGGATATCAGAGATTCACCAATCAACTCAATCTGCAGACGATCACCAGGCCCGTGTACAAAGTCTGAAGCTCTAACAATCAAAGTATCCAAGCCTGCCATAATGATTGCATAGAATGTGCCAAAATCCCCAACTTCACCAGTATTTTGTAAATTTATCAACTGTCGTAATTCAACGTTGTCAAACGCATTACGTTGTATAACTCTAACATCGCCATCATTGCAATGAGTTTGCATCAGAGACCTCGGAGGAGAGTCAACTAGATCATGTGAAAAACGGGGGCTACTAAGCTTGGTTAACACACCTTGCATCTGAGGATTATTGTGTGCATCGCTGTGTAACAAAGTAATGGCCGGTTCATTTGTATTTTGGGGTGTGGTCTGTTGATTATGTGTAGATACTGTTGGTTGTTCCGTGTCTGGTCTGTTTTTAGCAATATCTTTTGCCATTTCTCTAGCTTAACGATCCACTTGCAGGTTCAAATATTATTCTAACTCAAACATACATTTACATACAGTGGGGCAAAAAAGTATTTAGTCAGCCACCAATTGTGCAAGTTCTCCCACTTAAAAAGATGAGAGAGGCCTGTAATTTTCATCATAGGTACACTTCAACTATGAGAGACAAAATGAGAAAAAAAAAATCTAGAAAATCACATTGTAGGATTTTTAATGAATTTATTGGTAAATTATGGTGGAAAATAAGTATTTGGTCAATAACAAAAGTTCATCTCAATACTTGGTTATATACCCTTTGTTGGCAATGACAGAGGTCAAACGTTTTCTGTAAGTCTTCACAAGGTTTTCACACACTGTTGCTGGTATTTTGGCCCATTCCTCCATGCAGATCTCTAGAGCAGTGATGTTTTGGGGCTGTCGCTGGGCAACACGGACTTTCAACTCCCTCCAAAGATTTTCTATGGGGTTGAGATCTGGTGACTGGCTAGGCCACTCCAGGACCTTGAAATGCGAAGCCACTCCTTCGTTGCCCGGGCGGTGTGTTTGGGATCACTGTCATGCTGAAAGACCCAGCCACGTTTCATCTTCAATGCCCTTGCTGATGGAAGGAGGTTTTCACTCAAAATCTCACGATACACGGCCCCATTCATTCTTTCCTTTACACGGATCAGTCATCCTGGTCCTTTTGCAGAAAAACAGTCCCAAAGCATGATGTTTCCACCCCCATGCTTCACAGTAGGTATGGTGTTCTTTGGATGCAACTCAGCATTCTTTCTCCTCCAAACACGACGAGTTGAGTTTTTTCCAAAAAGTTCTATTTTGGTTTCATCTGACCATATGACGTTCTCCCAATCCTCTTCTGGATCATCCAAA